>JAGHPS010001286.1:0-15829 GCA_020976635.1 Castanea crenata | reverse complement strand
ATTCCCCTTCTTTGATTTTCAAAGAGAATGGAATGAGAAATAATTGTTTTTAGTTAATACCCTTGAATATGACCTTTAGTGTAAATTAACAAGCGTTGAAAAAATAAATTATTGAACACAAAAATTAATAGATTTTCTAGTAAAATATAAGAAATTATGGAATCAACATTTAAATGATTAATGAGTATTCCATGTATACGTGGATCCATTTGAAACCAAAATTAATGAGTGTCCACCCAAGGCAAATTATTATTACAAATTTTAAAGCATTTGAGGATTATGGGTGTTTCGATTTGTTTATGCTATTATTATTTATATATATATATATATATATATATATATATATATATATATATATATATTTATAGAGAAAAAATCATATAAGAGGAAGCTTGTTGAGATGGGATTGATACTAATATATTCCTCAAATGGGAGATCAAGATGTTGGTTTTGGGCTATAGGCTAGGGCTTAGTAGGTTAAAAAACTAAAACAATATCGTAGATTCGAAAATGTTAAGTATGCAACAATCTATACCATTGTACTTTCTTTCTTTCTTTTTCTCTTTTTTTTTGCTGAATTACTACTATATTGCTACTAATGTTGAGGAAATTTTGGGCATACATTCGTAAACTATTTTAAGAATTTTTTTTATTGAAAAATTAAAAAAATACCAACTTGTTTTACACTTTTTTTTAATTTTTATAAAAAATTTTCTAAAACGAAACCAAACGCTAATATCTAAAATAACTCTACAAAATTGCCTAAGGGGAGAGAGATGAGAAAGTGACTGATGGAGACCCTATGTCACTCATCCCCCGACACAAAAGTTTGAGTAGTAAAATTTCCCACCAATAATAAATAAAGATATTAAAATGACAAAAGTTGTATGTATTTCCCCACCAATAATTGAAAAAGATTTAAAAATAATGCAGCATGTACCTAACAATTTGGAGAGGTGTGAACGGATTGACATGAAGACCCTATGCCACACATTAGGGTAATATTAGGGACAGACCCAGGTGGGAGCTCAAGGGGGTCCAGGCCCCCTTGGGTCTTAATTTGTTTTAGTTATTATATATTTTGTTTTTGTAGTTGAGCCCCCCAACACTACAACAAACATAACCTTTTTCAACATATTTTTATCTACAGTCACTAAAAATTTTTTGATAAAAGCCTTTAGTTTCTACATTTGTACTCAATTGCTGAAAAATTCACATATGTATTTCTGCAGTTGACATAACTATTGAAATAAGTAGTAATATATTTCCACAATTGGCATAACTGTTGAAATAAGTGGTAAATAAGTAGTGAGAAATTCATTTGCCAAGTGATTAAACAGTGCTAATTTATATCAACAATTGGATGAATGTTGAAAAAGAGAAATTAAATAATTTTTATCAAAGGTTATAAACGTCGAAAATAAAAACACGGAGCTTTTACAACTTTTATATATTTACCCTACGATCACTCCCTCTCTCACTTTATATCTTGTTCTCACTCTCTCTCTCTCTCATAGGTCAATTTTCTTGTTATTTTCTAGGCAACCAAATAGAATTCAATCACTCCCTCTCTCTTTCTCTATATCTAGCTCGTGCTCTCGCTTTATCTCCTCATAGGTCTGGGCGGTTTTCCTATTATTTTCTAGGCAATCAAACAAATTCTCGACTCAATTTTTCTATTTTTCTCCCTCCGTTTAGGTATCTATTCTATTTCTCTCGACTTCGCTATTCTAAAAACTTATTTATGATCAGTTTGTTTTTTCTTAGACTTGAATTTTGCCCATTCTTTGTTTTTTGCTTGAAAGATTTTGAACTTTTGTGGATTTTGTTCTTGACTTTGAAACGTTATGTCAAAATTGGATTTGTGGTTGTGTATTGCGTGCTTTCAATGTGATTGCAGGTGCAATGGGGTTCAGCTCAATGCATGGTCAAGGAGAGTTCAAATTTCACTATTTGTGGGATTGAAACCTTGAACATGTGTGAGTTCAAATTACAAGTGCTTGGTAAGTTCATTTGCCTTTTAATTTGTGTTATGTCTCTTTTCCATATTCACATGAAGTGGGTTTTGATATATTGATACATCTCTTGTCTTGTCTCTAGGCTCCTGAGCTCACCAACATGTCCAATTCTCGATTCTTTGGGGAAGAAGCTTCCTTTGAGACAGCAGTTGGCTTAAATGGCCGTGTTTGGGTATACATCCTGTTCTTGAGGCCCTCCTATTTGTAGTTAGGTTAGACAGTCACCAGTTTCCAATTTTTTTAGTCTATGAGATTATGACCTTCTCTTGATATGGGCTTAAGGCCCTCCTATTTTTAAGGACTGCACAAACACTATTTGGAAAACTTACATTTCAAACCTTATAGGTTTGTGGGTGCATCAAATTAAACTCCGACGTTTGGAATGGTGATAAATAAATTTTTTTTTTTTTTAACAAGAAAATATATATTTCAACAGTTGGGTGCCTATGGATAAAAGTAATAAGCATACTTTAATCTACATTTATGTGTATATATTTCAACGGTTATTAACTATTGATAAATGTGTAATACTTTTTTCAACGGTTGTATAGGCTATAGAAAAATATTCTCGACACGGTCTTTAATAACGGTTCTCTACGATAATTCCAACCGTTGAAAATGTTTTTTTCAATGGTTTTTAATACTTTTTTCGATGGTTTCAACCATTGAAAATAGCCAAGTTTCTTGTAGTGAAAACCTTATGCCTTCTTTCTCATCAATAAGCCTAGCTAGCCTCACTCAAATAGCAACTATCCAACCCAAAAACTAAACAAAAATAATATAAACATTCACAATGGTGATTGTATTTTAGCAACAACAAAAAAAACTATTTTACCACCAAAGAACCAAAAAAATCATGTGTCATTGGAGAAGCTAAAGCTAAATTTTTTACAAGTACAATAAACTAGTATAAATACCAGTTAACTGTAGCAAGTTGTTAAAAATAAAATACAATATTTTATAGGTTTGTGGGTGCATCAAATTAAACTCCAAGGTTTGGAATGGTGATAAATTATTTTTTTTTTTTTAACAAGAAAATACTTATTTCAACAGTTGGGTGACTATGGATAAAAGTAATAAGCATACTTTAATCTACAATTATGTGTATATATTTTGACGGTTATTAACCATTGATAAATGTGTAATACTTTTTTCAACGGTTGTATAGGCTATAGAAAAATGTTCTCGACACGGTCTTTAATAACTGTTCTCTTACAATATTCCAACCGTTGAAAATATTTTTTCCAACGGTTTTTAATACTTTTTTCGATGGTTTCAACCATTGAAAGTAGCCAAGTTTCTTGTAGTGAAAACCTTATACCTTCTTTCTCATCAATAAGCCTAGCTAGCCTCACTCAAATAGCAACTATCCAACCCAAAAACTAAACAAAAATAATATAAACATTCACAATGGTGATTGTATTTTAGCAACAACAAAAAAAACTATTTTACCACCAAAGAACCAAAAATATCATGTGTCATTGGAGAAGCTAAAGCTAAATTTTTTGCAAGTACAATAAACTAGTATAAATACCAGTTAACTGTAGCAAGTTGTTAAAAATAAAATACAATATTTTATTAAAATTATATCTCTTCTTTCAATTAAAAAACTCAAATTCTCACTCTTCCTTTATTATTTTAATGAGTTGTTTATATTATTTTGAATAAAGTAATGTAAAAAATAGAACAATATTTGATATTAAGTGTATTATAAAGTGATGTGGTAAAATAGATAAAGCAGTGTTTTGAGGTGCTAAAATTTAAAAATTTTAGCACCACAGCTGTGAATGCTCTAACTTCAATAACAAAAAATCCTAGTTAGCCTAGTATTAGAAAAAAATTTATTTTGTTTTTGTTTTTGTTTTTGTCTTTGTTGGTAAATGATTTCATTTTAATGTATTTAGAAAATATAATTTTGAGTATTTATAATTTTTAATACTATATGGATGCCTATTTGAAGTTTTAATTTCTTTATGCTCTGGTCCCCACTAGCTTAAAATCTTGTGTCCGTCCCTATGTAATATTATATGATTCTCTTTTATATAAAGGGAATTAAGATTATTATATAAAGAGAATTAAGATTCGAAACTTATTTTTTAATAAATTTTAAAAAAATAGAAAAATGATATTAGAGAGATCCTAGTTATTTGTTATCATTTTCCATTCTCACTTTATTATCTTCCTTATCACTCTCCTAATAATGTTTTTTTTTAATATGAACTCCTAATAAAATATGGATAAAGTTTAGCCACAAAATTGGTTGTAACCTAAAACTACAACCTTACTCAATATTTTCTTATTGGAGGTGAATTTTGATAAATCCACCATTGAATTACTTTTTCTTCTTATATCTTCCATTCTTGCAAAATTTCAATAAATTAAAGATCAATAACTATGTTATCAATAAATTATTTAAATTACAAGTTTTTATAGTGTAAAATTATGTATAAAATATAAGCTTATAGATCATATGGTAAATAATATCAGATTGGCATAAAATTGGACATATTTATTAAGAGCGTAAAAAACATACAATTTAATGGTTAGATTTTCAAAATATGTAGTAATTTTAATGATATTGAATAAAATTGTAGCCTTAAACTACAACCAATTTTGTAGTTAAATTTTGTTCATAAAATATTAGTTCACAAATAAAGTGCTCTTTGTTTTTTTGGTTAATTTTTTCTTTTCAAGGAAATAAGCTATTCCAAACATGCAAGTATACATCAAATGGTAAAACATGTGGAAACTACTAGAGCGCTTGTAACTTGCTTTCATAAGAGAAGTGAATGAACATGCACCTTATGACAAGCCAAACCCAATTGCTACCATTAATTTCAGCTATAACATGAACAGAAAAAAAAAATCAGCTTAGCTAAATAATTATAATAAATAAGCTTTTGTTAATGAGTGTCCTTAAAATACAAATTAAGGTGTATTTAATACTCCTTTAAATGTTTGTTATCAATTCAGAAAAAAAAAAATCAAATTGCACCTTCACAAATATCAATTAAAAAAACACACACACATACAATCATAGTCAATTTTATGGATGAAAAACAATGAATTATATTGACAATTTTTCTTCTTTTTTTAAAGAAACACAACTTATAATTGAATATTTATTCATTTTTAATTAGAAATGTTAACTAATGCCTTAAAGGCATTTGTTAGTAAACCATTTTAGGAAAAATTTTATGAAAAAAGAGAAAAATCAATTAATGTGTTGACATTTTTTCAATTTATCATAAAAGTGGTATAAAAACTTTCTTTAAATGGTTTATTACAATTACTCTCTTTTTTATACAAGATAAAATTCTACTTTAACCTAATCTAAATGTACATGTGTGTAAAGTTCCCTCCTAGAAACTTGAACTCCGGCCCTTACCCCTCACACCCCACAATTACTCTAAAGGCACTCATTACCATAACATTTTTTAATAAGTAGACTTAGGACATTAGTAATATTGTTAGAAATTATTGCATAACACTGTTAACATTACAGCTGAGTTTGGATTCAGCTTATTGTGGCTACGTTTTGAGATTATGCGTTTTGTAGCTTTTTTTTTTTTTTTTCAATGCGCATGAACAGTAACTGGTACTGTTCATGCACGTTATTTCACTGTGCGGGAGATCAATTTCACTGTTCACGTACTGTAGCTGCACTGTTCATGGGACCCACAAGCACTTTACTCAGAAAAAAAAATATTAAAAATGGGTCCCACAGCACTATTCACACATTTAAAAATTATTTTGCTACAGTGTTTTCAGTTTTCAATTTTCAGCAATAAGCTCTATCCAAACAGACCCTACATCTAAATATAATCATGCATGAAAGTGAGAGATGGCAATAATATAGAAAGGTGACATGACATGAGACTTGAAATTAAGTGTCTGAACTCTGGAGTTGAAACTTGAAAGGACGAGGACAGATTTTACAATTTTCCACGTGTCACCATTTGCAATTAATTTGCCACATAAGAGGTATCATGTAACTAACTAAATGAGAGAGTCTGATTCCACAAATATAGTAGTGCTTGTTTGATTCCACAAATTTGTTGCAATTTGTTATTAGCAAAAGCATATTCGATAAGAAAATAAAATAACTACTTAAATCAGTAATATTTAACTCAACTCAAAGCCCACATCAGTAGGCAACACTAATCAAAATTCATTATCATCATTATGTATTATAATCATGCACACCAACCAAATCTCATAAGCCAAACTCACATACTATACAAACAACACTCAAAAACAATGCAAATATAAACAAAACCTTTTAAAAATTAACTCACAAACCTCACGCTCGCGCCACACGCACACAAATTATACAATCCAAAAACTCTACTACACTCGATAACTCTCCAGGACATAATAAAAAGACTCAAACTACTATAACCCACTCTATATTCTTCTAATTAAGATTCATTTCCTTTCCACATGCGGGAGGGCCCTTGGACAAATGCTACCAAATTTTGCAACAATGTCTATTTTTAAATCTTCAAATTTATTCCTTAACATGGATAAAGAAAATAATCAATTAATTCTTTGATAAGGAACTTTTCTTCTATACTTTGGAGAATTTCTTTACTTCCAAACAACGATAAACCATTTCGTTTATGTCAAAGAAAATCCCAAGGGCGGCTTGATGCATTTGGGGGCTTAAGGCAAAAATTGGTTATCTTATTTTATATATAAAATTATTATTAATCAACATGAATCACATAGAATTTAAAAAAAAAAAAAAAAAAAAAGTTATAAACACAAAAAAATTTGACAAAACTTTTTACATTTGTTGATGTGACAGATTGATAGTAATGAGTAAAAGAGTGATCTCAATGGTGAATTTAGTTGAAGACTAATAAAAGTTTGCTAACTTGACTATTGTGAAAAATGTTGTGAATTGCTTTCTTTCTTCTTCTTTTTTCTTTTAGAAGTGCTACATTCAGAATATTTTTCATGACAAATCTTAGATGTTAAGTTACTTCTTGTTTTCTAGTTGAACCTACCACTAAAATTATAATTTTGCTGTCAATAACAACCTTTAATAATCTGCTATTAAGATTTTTTGTAAAATATTGTAAAAAATATTGTGGACATAACATTTTTTTCTTCTTTTTATTTTTTTTCATTTGATAAGAAAATATTATTTTATTTATTGGTTAATTTTTTGGCTTAATTAATACTATTGATTAAAATTTAGAAGTTTTTTTTTTTTCACTTGGGGCCTTAGGCGGCCGCATCAATGGCTTTTACCATAATAGAAATTTGTGTCAAATTCTACGTGTATCATCACATGCGATTCGCCACAGTAGGGGTATCATGTAAGTAACTAAGTATGAGAGAGTACCGATTCCACAAATATAGTTGTGCTTGTTTGATTTCCAGAAATCAGTCAAAAAATCATGCACTTATTGAGCATTACATCATGTAAACTAAAATCATGCACACTGGTAAAGATTGAATCTCATGCATTGATTTGTATGGTCATAATTGGGGGGTCTACCCAATGAAATCATGAGAGAATTATTGTATGCGTAGATGGCTGTATCCCCACGTGCAAGCTGGTCCTGCTAAGAGTGAGTCACACATTATTACAATACAACAATAATTTCACATTGTGAAAACGTAAGAATATGGACCCCAATTCACCTCTATAAAAACCCAAAAACCCACCCCATTCTCGCCATCACAAACTCAAACAACTGTTTCTTATTATTGTTGTTGTTGTTACTGTCATTGTAACGGAAATGGAGCTCAAGGTGATCGACCTGAAGGCCTATCTGGCAGTGATGGACAAACTGGACTTCGAGCAGTCAAAGATAACTGAGCAACTGGGACCTGAACTGACTAGGTTGTGTAAGGAAGTGGCTAGTTCTTTGAGAGAAGCTGGGGCTGTGGTGGTAAGGGACCCAAGGTGTTCGGAGGAGGAGAATGAAAAGTTCATTGAGATGATGGAGAGGTACTATGAGAGCCCTGTGGAGTACAAGCGGCCCCAGGAGCGACCAGACTTTCATTATCAGGTTCGCTTTGTTTGATTTTGTCAAATACATGACATGAAAGTTGAAATTTGTATTCTAATGCGTTAGACCTGCTGCGATATATACACACATCATGTCAAGTCCAATATATAGAAACATTGAATTATTAAAATTTGTGAGGATGGTAAGATAAGAAACTATTGGGAGGAATTGAAAGAAAGTGTAGGGAAAAATAATAGGATTTTTATTTTATTTTAGACGATTGATTAGTGATCGGATTTAGAGCATCACATTCTTTAAAAAAAATAAATAAATAAATAAAAAATAAAAAATAAATTTAAAAAAAAAGAAAAAGAAAGAAGAAGAAGAAGAAGAAGAGAGAGAGAGAGAGAGGATTTAGAGCATATCTCCTAGGCAAGGAAAGGTTTTGATCCATATTTTAACAAAAATGTATTTTCTTGTTTTAGTTCATCACCTTTACAAATTAACTCAAGACAAACTTTTCCTCTTTTTTTTTTTTTTTAAAAAAAAGATGGTTGAATATTTTATTAAAACAGATATATAAATTTATTTATAACAGATGAAAGCTCGGATTTGTGCTAAAACACAAAAGTTTGTTTGGACCCTAAATTTAAAGTTATGGCTAAGTTGTTTTTACACTAACTTATCTAAGTGCAAAACAAGAATAAATGAAGCGTAATCACCGAATCTACTCTAGTGCATATATATGAATAATAAATAATAAAAGTAAAGTACAAGAGTAAGGGAAGAGAGATACAAATACAAGATAAGACCAAAATGTGTTATCAAAGAGGAAACCGAAGAACTCGGCGGAAAACCTCTCCGAAACCCTCCAAGTCTAGTCTACCTAATGTACTTAAACCCTCCAAGTTCCTGCTACCAACGGACTTCTCAAAACCTTATCTTCACTAGCTTTCAGGATCCCGAAATACGCTAAATTGCATCCACCAAGCCTCGCCAGCTTCTTTTAGCAAATTCCGCAATAACTTGTGTGGTTCATGTTTGGATACAAATCTCCTCTCAAGATATGATAATGGGAGATGGAAGAAAAAGAAGCTACAATGATTTCTCATTAAAGATGAGCAGCTCTCTCTCTAAAAGATGGGTATGTAGTGTTGTAGAAAACCTATTTAGGGTTTTTTTTCTCTAAATGGTCTCATTTACTTTTGTGAGTAATGAGGGTGTATATAGTATAGGTGAAGGATAAGAAAGTCACACTTCAAACCCTTCAAGCAGAGAGTTTCGTAGGTACTTCATGGGTTGACCCTACTAGCAAGATAGTCATAAAATTGACAGCCTAGCACGACTCCTCAGCTTCTAATATATGCTTCTCACATAGCATTTTTGCAAGTTATTCTTCTTGCGAGTTAGTCGCAAAACTGCACTAATTCTTCAATTTATACTCGATTCTTCACCAACTTATTACTAAATAATAAAATTCCACAAAATACTAGGAACAATATTAAAGCAATTACAACACTTTTTATCATAGAATAAAGTCAAAATAAATCATAGTTGTAAATCACAACTTTACAATAGACAAAATTGTTAGCATCGATACGAAACAAACCTTGTCACCAAAACTAGCAAATCCAAATTAATTGCTTTTAAGTCTATTGATGATGTTGATATTGGTGGATTTGATGATGAGCTCTCTACTCTAGAGATTGCTTACCTTGCCAAGAACTTTAGGAATTTCCTTAGAAATAGCAACAGAAAGGCAAGAGGTAAAAACACCGATGAACTTAGAAACTTTAGGAAGAATGATCCCACTAAGGTTAACAAAATTGAAAAACCTAGAAAAAAAGTAGGTCAATTTTCTAATAATTCTATAGGTCTTCAATGTTTTGGATGTCAAGGGTATGGTCATATGAAATCTGAATGTCTAACATTCTTGAGGTCTAAGAGTAAGGCTATGCTTGTAACCCTTAGTAATGTCGAAGTTTCTGATAATGAGTCTGGTTGTGACAAGGATGGAAACTTCATTACTTTCACTACTACTGCTGTAGTCAATGAAAGTGTGACTGTTGAAGAGAACCCTTCTGATGGGAAACTTTTTGAGGATGCAGATCTTCAAGAAACCTACAATAAACTTTGCAAAGTTGCTGCAAAGGATGCCATGAGTGTTTAATTAGGCTTAAAGAAAATTGCATCTCTTGAGCTTGATAAGAAAAATTTTCTTGTGAATTTGTTTGATTCTACTGAACTTTTGAATAATGTGACGACTGAGAATATGCTTTTGCTTGATAAAGTTAAATCTTTGGAACATGAACTATCTGTTGCTAGAGAACAAACTAATAGGTCTGCTAGTTCCAAACTTGATCAGATGTTGAGTGTTCAAAAGTCTCCTTCCGACAAAACTGGTTTAGGTTTTCTAGAGAGCATCAATGTGTTTGCACCTAATTCCACAATCTTTATTCTTTCATCTTCTTCTGAACCCCCTGTAAGTGAGGTTGTCAAACCCCCTGTGCGTTAGGTTGTCAAACCCATAGAAGTTTCATCTCCCAAGAAGATTAGGGTTGATCTAAAAGAGTCTAAACCTAAGAAGTCTACCCTTTCTAAGAACAAGACACATGATAAGTCTACATGGGTTTGTCATTTTTGTGGAAAGTCTAGGCACATTCGTCCAAACTGTTACAAGTTTTATGCTGCTAAGAGAGCAAACAAACTGAAAGCACTTGTGCCTCAAGCACAAGATCCTATGGTACTTATTGGTGAGTTGGTAAATGTTCTAAACCTTTATTCCAATTTTGGAGTTGGAAATTATTCTAATATGAATAAGAACTTCAATGCTCAAGGTACATCTAAAAGGCTTTAGATGCAAAAGGCTCGATCTAAATGAGTCTTTCTGACATGGTCCTTGTGCTTCATTACTCTACTCTTTGTGACCATTTTTTATGTTCTTTTTTTCTAGAATTTGCATTGCATAACATTTGTGCATTTCATTCTAGGAGTTTTTTTTTTTTTTTCTTATTTTCATCAAAAATTTAAATAAAAAAAAAAAAAGGAAGCAAAATGTGTTTTGCATTTATTTTCTTGGTTTTGAAAAACAAGGTTGGTTAATTTATTTTCACATTGTCTATGTACTTTGTTTAGCTTGGATGAGCTTATTTCTTGCATTTTACTAGTTAAAGCCTTGTAGTGCATGTTATGTGGGAAGATTTTTGTAATTTTTGACTACTTTGTCGTAATCTTGAAGTCACATATTTTTGACTGTCGGACTTGAACCTTTTAAGAAATATATAAATAACCATCTCATCACTATTCACTAGCCAATCATGAACATCTTAGTGCATATCGTAAGATTTTGTACTCGAGAAAGTGTAGCACATGCATAAAAAGAACATAAAGTGTAGCCTCGGTTTAAAACGATTAAAATTGGAGTGTACATTATTGGACTTAATGCTAAATCAAATAAATAAAATTGGTGTGTATATTATCCCAGCTATTTTTTAATAAGTTTCTAAAAAACTTAAAATTTGTGTGTACATTATGAGGCAAAATCAAGAAACTTACATGATTACAAGCGTATGATCCAGGAGATGTGGGAGTTATATGATGTAACTCTTTAGGCGATAGTCTCTTTCAAATTCTTTGTGATGAATTTTGTAGACTTTGTGGAGATTAGATTGTATCTAGTGCTTCACTTTGAACTTACTTTTTGGCTCTTGATGTATTCATGTTAGGGGGAGATTCATTTATTTTTATATATGTTTCTTGTTTCACTGCTTATTGACTTATGTCTATGAGTTATTTCATTGATATATGTCTATATTTTATGTTTTGTGAATTCAAGATTTTATTTTATTTACTTTTTTTTTCCACACATACGTTTATGCGTTTTGTTCAGTGTTTCAGGAAATATACAGGTTGATTCAATTGAGTTGTTGTCTACACTTACAACTGATGGATAGTAGTTAGGATTGGATTTGTTATAATGGGCATCTTTTTGTAAAGGGCTTTTCTTTGTAAACTTTGAGCTTTTAGTTGTGTTTTGTCATGGATTACCAAAGGGGGAGTTTGTTAGGTTATAAGTACTTAGGACCTAATGTATTAGAACTCTAATGTGTATTGTTGGCAAACCATGATCAAAACAGGTTTTTAATCTTGTTTAAGACTTGCTCAAAGTATGTCATTCATGTAAAGTTGGAATCAAGTTAACTGCAGAAGTAAATGTGCATTTCTGCCTGACTCGATCAACTGAGAATTAGACTCAACCGAATGAAAGTCGTGCAAATTGTTTTTTCTGCAAAATTTCCAACTCAACCCTAAGCTCATATGACGTGTAGGGTTTTATGTTTTACCCTAGGTATAAAAGGCAAACCCTAGTCACGTTTTTTAGATTACTCATATTGCTGTTTGTATGAGTTTCTTGTGAGATCTGAGAGGTGCTTGCCTTCACACAAGTTTAGGATTATCAAGAAGGAGATTTCTTCGAGAACTTGATGATCATTCAGTTGTTGCCATAAGAGCTTAAAGATACGCAAGCGGAAGTGCTTGTACTTGCTGGAGAATCCAAGAAAGAATGAGTCTGTAGTCTCGAAACTTGCACATGGTCGTGTCAGTAAGTTTTCTACTGGTGGGTAGTAATAGGATGTTAGTGGTCTAAGTCGCTATTATACAAACTTCGATTCTTTCATAGTGGATTCAAGTTTACCTTAAGGATAACTAGGTTAAATATTTCCCAAGTTTTTTATCGATTTGGTTTTCCTATGTCATCATATCATTGTGTTCTATATATTTCCGCTACTTTACATGATATGATTTATATGTGTTAACCTAGATCTGCATAATTTACCCGAGTTAATAACTTGGCTAAATAACTAGATTAATCTGGTTGTTTTAAGGGGTCTAAATAAATTCCAACACAAATAACAATAACTTTTAATTGTCTACTCTTTTTACTGGTATACTAATTGTTTACTATGATCAACCACAAGTCTTTAATATTACTCAAAATTATGTATTCATATAATGTATTTACATAATATATCATCACTACATAGTATCTGCATAATGTATCTATCAATGAAAATGATTATCCTATGTAAAAGCAATTTAGAGCCATATAGGCACTGTGTTTAAAATTTTCGTCTTTTACTTCATTCATTCATTCTTTCTTCTTTTTTATTTTTTATTTTTTTTAGCACTTTTATGTTCAAAAAAAAAACTTATCTACCTAGAATCCATCAAACCAAAAATTTCTTAGAGAAATATAAAATCAAGTTTGAAATTCAAAGTAAAGAATTGGAATTTTGGTAGAGAGGAACGAAATAATTACCGCTGCAAATATGTTCTCTTTTGCAAGTTGGTAGAGATGAATGAAATAATTATTGAACAATGAAAGAAAAAATCTACTCAGAGAATTGTGTTATAAAGGGGAAGAGAAATATGGAGAGAGTGTGAGGGAGAGAGTGTGAGGGAGAGAGATCTATGGAAGAGGAGAGACCAGAGTTAGTGATAGTAAGGGTGTGAGGAAAGAAAAAGAAAAGGGAATACAGAAAGAGTGAGAGAGCGTACTATGAGAGAGATTGTTTTCCAAAAAACTTTTTGGAAAACAACCTATAAAAAACAAGTTTTATTTTTATTAGGATTTTTAATTGACTAAAGATAGTTTTTCGTTGACCAGTTTTTTTTTTTTTTTTTTTTTTTTGCTACTAAACATTGAAAAATGTGAAAAACTATTTTTACAAAAAAATTTCCAGCAAAACAAGCAAAGCATAATTATAATAGTAGGGAATAACTTTCCTCATTGTTCTTTAATTCTTTCGAATCATTATAAAATATTTTAAATATTTTTACCTTTTTAACACTGGAATGGCATAGTAGTGGCTTCCATTCCATGTTAGAATTAAAGATCATTTTTTATACTAATAAATAAAATTATCTTAAGGCATTGCCTATATATAAGTAGTCCTAGGAATGTTGTACAAGTAATGTTTGTATAGTATAAGTAAAGTAAAATGGACCTAAAGCCTGTTGGGCTTGTACAGTTTCAAAAATATAACACTCCTAGTAGGACAAAGACTACAATTTTTTTTTTTTTTTTTGGAGAAAGATTACAACTCAAATAATAAAAACGTTACTCCAGAAAATCACTCCTACATTCGCAATGAAAAACCATCAACAACTACATTAATGTATTTGTTGATGGTTTTACTATTTAGAATTGTAAACTCATTGTGTGTTCATTAAGTTAGTTGGTAACAGTAAAATCACAGTAACTCATAATATGTGTGTTCATTATAAATTGAATCTATTTACTCTGTATCTAAAAATAAATAGATATCAAAAAACAAGTTTTTAAGAAAATAATTATTTCATTATCATTTATATGTAGAAAATTTTGAAAACTTCTTTTTATATTGTATATATTTTGAAATTTTTATACAATAGAATATATGGTAAGTGTAAGCGCACAATTGTACCCAGATCCAAAGACAAGTGCTGGATTCAGGTCCAATGAGCCTTATACAATAAAATTTGTAGAGAGTGAGTTTAAAATCTAGGTTCGGGATGTTGGAAGTTTGATTAACAGGCTAGAATGCCACAAACTGTGCAAATGATAAACGAATATGACAAAGAGACCTCCTCGGACGTAAGTCGAGGACGAATTGTATAAATACTCTCTTTCTATACCAAAGTTTACAATTCTTAGTTTCTATTTTTCTTTTTGCAGGAAGTCCCCCTTCTCTTTTTTCTCTCGTTTCCTTATATACTTCTTCTTTACTGACTTATCCATGTGTCATACAAATCTTCCCCTTAGATACTTGTCCTACCCATCACCTTCTTGAAGTCTTTAAACAATAGCAGGAAGGCTGAACTATACTGTTCAAAGGTCATTTCCCCATTAATGCGGTTAGGGAGGTAGATGTAGGGTCTTTAATAAGGTGGTAACAGTTTTTTCCTCAGATATTTCTCACATATCATTGCCTCTATAGGGTGCTTGGATCACCCTCTTACCCATCAGTTTTTCCAGAATCTTGCCTTTAACCCCTTTAGCAAGTCCCAAGGTCATTGCTGAGATTTTCCGAGGAGACATTCTTCCTCGGACAACTCCTTGGACATCTGCAGCGCAGACTGACTTATGGGCCTAAAGGCCCATTGATAAAAATAAATTGGCACCAACCGATCAGGCCCAAAGCCCAAATGTTTATTCAATAGCCTTTACCCCCCACAGTAAGTTTGTGTATATATTATTTCAAATTACATGTGTGATTTATACACCACAGAATAATTATCTGAGAAACTACTTCGAGAAGAATCTAAAGGGTAAATGTCCCCCTAAGGTTCACACCTTTGAATGGCGAGCACAATCAAATATCCTCCCTACTAGAGATAGTTTATACCTGTTAGGTTTTACATATTTAGGATTAAATGTTTAGATCCTTATTTTGTGTATGTTGACAAATTGAGAACAAAAACATGCTTAGATTAGGTGTTAGACATTACTCAAGATTGTATAAATCAAGATTCAAGATTATTCAAGCTACCAAATAGAGAGTTCAAGTTTTGTGAAGCTCGACTGATCAAAAATTAGACTTGACCGATCAAAATTTGGAAATATGTTAATTCTGCAGAATTTAAATCAAGCCCAAGCCTGTAAAAACATTTAGGGTTTTTATTCAACACTTCAAAGTATAAAAGGAAAACCCTAATTACGTTTTAGAAACTCTTAATTAGAAGACTTGTAAGTTATAGTAATACGATATTAACAGATCTTTTTCACACAAAAACAGAAGGAACAAATAAGAAGATATTTGGAGATTCATTGTCTCTTTGGTTATAAGCATTTGAAAATAGGAT
>JAGHPS010001285.1:0-15932 GCA_020976635.1 Castanea crenata | reverse complement strand
TTTTTCTTCTCCATCGCCCATAATGAATGTAAAACACAATTTCCACTCTCTCTATTTTCTCTTTGCACCCAAGTTATTTTTCTACAAACCCCACCAAATTTATGATTGATTCTTCCAAGTGCATGTGTTCTATTAGTTGGTAACTATTAGCATGCTCTGTCATGTGAACATCCCAATGTTCTTTGCACAATCATTTATTCATTTTGAAACTCACCACATAAGGGAGAAAAGGAATGGACGATGGAATGTCTGGCATCTCATTCGCTTCTTCCTCGCTGCTCTCGTTGAGAACTTTCACATTCTTGATGCGCTGTTGTACTCTCAGTCTCCTTACCTATACAATAATTGATTTTCAAATATTAAGAGAAAAAAAAATCATAGAAAATTCAAGAACTAAGACCCCCTAGAATTATTAGAGTAGCTCCACCGTAGAGTTTCTAAAATCCTATTCATCCATTTTTCCAAATGTTGATGAATGTCAAAATCCAATCCACTCAATTTAAAATGGATGAACAGGATTTTTAGGAACTCCAGAGTCCAGTTACCTAATAACTCCAGAGGATCCTAATTCAAAGGAATTATGCTCTAGCACTAGCAAATAGCTAAAATAAACCACGAGTATGCTACAAACACACAAAATTTTCACAAAAATTTTCAAAACAGCTGAGTTGAAAAGTTTTTATTGGTTTTCATATGGATTCACCTATTTACCTACCAATAACAAATAGCCACCTCAGCTAAATGTTGTTGCGACTCTGGACTGATGTACTATACACATTACAGACTAAATGTCGCAACTTTTGCCATACCTATCTTACCTAGTAACTGGCTACCTATCACTTTCACATGTATCTGTCATTTTTTCTCCACCACTCACGGTCACAGTTTACCGATGACGTAGATAGTTGTGACAAAAGTTGCGATGCTAGAATTTTTGCAGACTAAATTGAAAATTTTCATCCAAAAAAAAAAAAAAAAACTTTACGTCTTCCATGAGGAGAAAGATCTTATTTTGTCTACTCCTTGTGTTATCTTGGATTTCCCTTAGCTGCATCTGAACAAAATCCTGAACAGTTTCTGGTCCTTCTATAATACAAAAATTACTAAGAAAGAAAGGAAAAAAAAATTGATAAGATTTCGTACAACTTTTCATGTATACAAAGAATCTCTCTTATATTATATAGACGCGATATTCAAGTTGTCATACAAATTTTCTCGGCAACCAAACAGAACATAAAGAAAAAGATTTTAGAATTGAAGCAAACAAACCTGGGGATGCTATCGTTGGAGGAGTCCTTTGACGAAGAAGAAGAAGAAGAAGAAGAACAGAGGAATCGAGAGCGTGAACGTGAAGGTGAAGGTGAGGAGGTGGGTTTGAATAGAGCGAGAGGTTTTGGGAATCCATTGGAAAAGGTACAGAGAACTAGGGTTTTAGAGGGATCGAGCTTTGGTGAAAGGAAGTGAGAGTGGAGATGGAGAGCCATTGTCTCTATCTATCTATCTATTCTTCGTTCAATTTCACTTCGTTTGAGAAAGAGGGAGAGAGAGACAGTAAAAGAGTTGTTTAGTGGATTTGGTTTGGTTCAGTGGGAATCTACGAGAAAATAGAGTGAGTATCTAAGGCCTGCTTTATATATCCAACGATGTATATGAGGCCACGTCTTACCTTGTAAACCGTTTTACCGCGAAAGACTTTTTTTGACCGTTGACGATTATAGTCACTTTCCTCGAATTTTTATTTGGATAAAATACTTTTTTTTTTTTTTTTTTTGTGTGCAGATAAAATGCTATTTTGATCTTAAACATATTAATTGGTCCTAAATTTTACTAATTTTTTTTTTGAGAATCACTAAAAGTTTGTTTTTCGTTCTAAAATTTTAAATTTTTTTTAATGGTTTAGAGATAAAAATAAGAATTAAAAAAAAGTTCTTTATTCAATAGTTTATGCCCCAAAAAAAAAAAATTAGTAAAATTTAAGGACAGAAAGTAAAAGATTTTAATAATTTATGGACAAAAAATAAACTTTTCAATAGTTTATGGATGGAAAAACACACTTTATAAAATTTTGAGATGAAAAATATAATTTTGGTAAAGTTTAAAGAGCAAAATAATATTTTACACTTTTTATTTTTATTTTTAAAAATAATTATAGTTTGGTTGAGATTTTCATGACCATGTAGGCTGACTGAATTAGTTTTTAAGGTAATTTTGCATGTAATTGTTAAAATATTGTTGGGTTTTACATAGTTATTGACGTTTTGAATGAAAGTTGTCTCATATTTATTTAAATTTATAATTTTGGCACCGTAATAAAATTTAATTCACTTATTTCAAAATAAGTGGATATAGGATTTAAGGAACTTTACCATGAAATTATTCTATGATTTTTTTTTTTAGAAGATATTCTAATAATTTTTAACATCTTAATGCTATCACTCACAGTAACTATCTATGATAGTTTCATGAAATGATGAATCAACTGTAGTGCGAAAGTTATTAGCAATGTTTTAAGTTTCAAAGCTTTGATTTTAGGTTGTTGTTTTCGCTCAGTCAAGAGAGATTGCAACACAGTTGCTCACACAGTTGCAAAGTTTTCTCCCAAAGTCTAAAGAATCTTTCTGTTTTAATAAGAACAATCTTCAAAGAGTCCTCGACTAAGTTTGTGAGGAACATCATTCCCTCTTTTCTTGTTGAACAAACATTGCAGATTAAAAAAAGAAAAGAAAATTATAGTGCCAAAGTTCATTCATAATTGTAGCATGTGAGCCTAATGGCTAGGATTTTGGTACTCAAAACATTTATGAGTTCAAATCTCTCATGTTGTCAAGTATTAGCCTCTAAGAACAATAGAACAGTGTATTAAGCTCTGTTTGTTTTGATGTTAAATATATTTAAATGTAAAGTATTTTACATGGAAGAGTATTTTCTTTGATGGTTGATTTCTTTATTATTATCTTGAATTATGTTGGAATATTTAGTGAAGGTCCATATATAGACAATTCCTTCTGATTTTTAATTTTCTTTTCTAACAATATGGCTAATTATCATAAATGACTTATGGAATGGCTTCAACTAATAAGATAAACAAGAGAGCTTTACAATTTCATATTCAAAATATGAAAAAAAAAAATTACATCATTCAATAGCATGGCCAAGAATTTTTCATCTTTAAAAATTGAAAATTGACAAGCATAATGCAACTAACATGAAAAACAAAAAAATGACAACAAAAGGAGAAAACCAAGTGCTAAAACCTCCATATTCTTCATAAGGATCATCTTCCCAGTCCATGGCCTCTTTGCTGTACTTTCTTCCCCCAGCACTAGTTGCACCATTTTCTCTCTCAGCTGATCTAATATGAGATAAAATGTGAGGAAAAACCTTCTTATACGACTCTTCTCCAATCAATAGGTCCGAATGACCAAAGCCCTCCACTACAACCCTTTCATGTCTATAACCAGGCTGGTGTAACTTCATGTACTTGTTAGCAAGAAAAGAAGTCTTTGGAGTTGCAAGGATAGTACGTCCTCCAGAAATATAAAGCGTTGGGAGTGACATTCTCTCAGGATGGATCAAATATGAGTTGTTTCCTTTGCTGTCAACGATGTTACCAGCATTGCAGATTTTTCTAAGGTGGGGAAATGCTGCCATGGGAAGCATTGTCACATTTTCTTTGTTTAACCAGTAGTGCATGCTGGGGCTTAGGTTTTCATGCCAGAATGCGTTTCCAAATAGACCAGAAAAAAGTTCACACTCATTGCAGGTGCATCTCTCATACCGTGGAATCATAAGGGCAATGGACTTCAAGAGCCGATGACGCAAACTAGACTTTGATGTTTCCAACATAGGCAGAATTTTATTCTTCCCTAGTATGACCATTGATAGCTGCACGGTGAATTGAAAGACCTTCTTAGGCTCAAGGAGAAAGAGGTTTGTACAAAATTATGCTATATCATGTTATGTCTTCATAAGACCTAGACATCTTATTTGTTTACTTTTTATTTGTTTGCTTCTTGTTATTAGCAAGTTTGAGTCAATCAAATTCTGTATATTTTCGTGGAAACTAAATTTCATTACAAGAGAGAGAAAGAGAGCTTACGGGGAGCAGAGGAAGCCACATTTTAAACATGGATAAAGTGTTTAGCTTGAAGAACATTGAAGTATTGGTGCAAGACAAAGAAGCTATATTGGTTGCAGAGACATGCCCTCCCATGAGAGCAATATGTATGACTAAGCCTCCAACACAATGTGCAACAACATGTATCTTTATGCGCTGCCCATGCAATTCAAGGATCCTATTTATTGCTGCAAAAGAAAGATATAAAGTGAGAACTGACAAGACATTAGAGGTTAGTAAACATTGATTTCAAGTGGGGTATATTTCTATATTCTTTACCAGAAGGGACATCAAATCTTCCAATATCTTCAATTGTGAAGTTGTTTGAAGGATTCTGTGGGTGCAACCTTGGTTGCAATAGCCATATTTCATGTCCTTCTTCCAGTAAAGTTCTGACTAGATCATTTGGTTCTGTTGGCAACCAGTAACTGTCAGAAGAATACCCATTAAGAAGGAGAACTGGGTATAATTGTTTTGGTCCTTCAAGCTTTGAGGAATTATGGGTGCATTTCCATTGCCTGCAACTGATAGTAAATCCATCCTCTGCATAATAAACAGGAATGACACAGATTAGAAACTTCAAGTAATACAACAAAGTAAAAGAAATAACATGAACTCTATGCTCCATTAGCATTTTGGTGATCAAGTAAAATCACGAAGTTGAGGGTACAGTTCAATGGTGGGGTATTTCTAATTTCTTCTTCCATCAATTTATCTAATTTTTTTAGGTTGAAAGTGCTTTTTCTTCCATCAATTTATCTAATTTTTTTAGCTTGAAAGTACATTTCATAAGTTCTTAATTTACAAATTGGTAGAATTTAAATGAATATCCAATTGTTCCAAGTAGTCTTTTGTTTCTGATTATGATCATTGATTCTCCTGAGACTGCATTGTATACTGACATCAACTCTGAGCAGATATAGATTCCTGATACCTGTTTTAATTTCATGGAGAGTGCTGCTTGGATAAAATTTATGATACAAATCTTTTGGGGGGAAGTCGTTCTGGCTCCCTCGTGGTTTCTGTACAAAATAGGTTCTGTAGAGTGTGTATAATAGATGACATATGAACCTTCCTCTGTTGTTTCCTCTAAGACTTATCAAGCTCTTTAGAAGCTCTACCACGGAGACACTGAGCCTGCCTTTTAGAAGCATCATGTCTTCCTTGTAATTGTTCTCAGCAACTTTCTTAAAGGTCACATACAATGTTGTTGACTCCCTCCAAGCATATAATGCAAAGAGATAAGGAGTCATTATCTTTCTTCCCTCGAGAATATATCTGCATGATATGGAATTTATTGATTCTCTCATATAAGCAAAGAAAATGAACAAGAAATTTACTTTATATTAAAAATTTCTTATACCTTGAGCCTGAAGAACCTGCAAGGAGGAGATGATAATGCATATACTGTGTGTAAGGAGTTCTGTAATCTACTTCACACAAACTTACTTTCCCATCTAAGATATGTAATTTATCCCTCTCAATGGCTTTTAATTCCACATATCCACCAACTTTGCCTCTTAGAAGAGGATGACAATCACTGAGGCCCTTCTGTTCTTGAGCATTCATCTTCATTTTGAGAAAAACTGTGCATTGCATACCCCCCACATAACCCCTCATGGTTTCTTCAAATGTGACAACTGATCTCTGATCACTCTTTACATTCTTATTTGAGACAGAACGTGGATTCTGAGAAGCAATTTCAATACTCCTGTACTTGAGAACATCCTTTACAAGGTGCCTACTTACATACTCAGCTGCAGATGCAATAGTAAGAGATGGGTTTATGCCAACTGAACATGGGATTAGAGAACCATCACAGACATAGAGGCCTTCGTGTACCATGACTGAAGACTCTGGGTCAAATACTTGACCACTGGGGTTGCAAACACCATATGAAGGATCTGATGATGCATTGGACCCACCTAAAAGATGGACAGATGTGCTTCGGTACCTTGATAAAAAGAGGATTCCTCCTAATTTCTTAGAGAGCTTTTGAAAGGCTTTGACTTTTTGTGGGAGTAAAGGATCATGGGGTGGACTAAAGCAAATTCTGTTCTTGTCCTTATCCCACATAACCTTTCCGTCACTGTCATCATAACCCATTGCATTAAGAGCAATAGCTTGGCATGCTTTAAAACCCAAAATATGTCTTATCTTTTCAATGATCCCATGAAACAACCAATGGCCAGTTGGCCAACCATAACTTACAATCCCTTTAAACAGCAGGTGTGGATAAGCTGTTGGAAGTACAGCACTCTGTGCCAATAGAAAAAGGGTGTGTCAGATAAGTCCACAATGAAAATAAATGTTTATAGTTCTACACTCATACATGTCTATGTATGAAAAACATGTTTGGATACTAAAGAGTGCGTTTAGTTTTCAAGTTTTTAGACCTGGATGGTGAATCCCAATGAAGACGTGTAAGAAGAAGAGATGGATGGCCCTGGTCGTTCTTGGAAAGGTATCTTTGAGAGTTGCTTTCTGTCTAATCCGAAAGAATTCAAGGGTGCTGGGCTTCCAGCAAGACAGGCCACAGTATTCCCATTACAGCTGAATCCAGAGCCAAGTGCATCCGAAAGTTTCAATCCTCTCATTTGTGACTGGAAAAGTATTTCAGTTGTGCCTAAAACTCCCGCTGTTGAACAATATAAATGGAACTCGTTAAAAATGTTTTAAACAAAATTTTGTACCAAGTACACACTATTTATAGCTACTGTACCTGAGAGGACTACAAAATCACTGGTTATGTAGTCAATCTCATTCAAGTAAACCCGCCATCTTCTCTTTTTGCTATTTTTGCCTTCTTCTTGGCAAGTATAATACGGGTTTTTAACCACATACTGAACTTGACATTCTGTTCTAACTTCACATCCTGCCTGTAACATAAAGAGCTTTCAATTTTAAAAGGGAAGATGACGTGTAGAAGTGAATAAGAAACTCTTTGGACAACCCCAACAAATATTATTTCATATTATCCTGTATAGCATTTGAAAATACAGAACATTACATAGGATCAGATACTGGATTTAAAAGAAAATGAGCTGCTCTAATCTCTTACCACCATTTTGGTTTTGGCCTTTCAGCCACAAAATCTGGGAAGCAATTTTATATCCATGGAACTTTCTTGACCCAAGTAAATGAAAATTTAATTTATTAAAAATATAAGTAGTGATGGAAAATATGCCTGGATTGCTGAAACTAGATAATTTTTGTCTGTAGAACTTTTGGCATTATAAGGACAACCAGAAAGACAGTTTCCACAGGCCACACAGCTGCCCATTCGTTGAGGTGTCTTTGAATTAGCCATTGGCTCTTCAAGATCAAAATTTATGCTTAGCTTCACGGAAGTCTCAAAACATTGTTCAATCTGTTCTTCAGCTATTTCTCCAAAGACTTTCACAGCAGGAAACTGGATGGGAACACTTTGTATTCTCAGCATGGCAGCAGCAGAAGCTTCACAAGTATCCCAATCCCTTTCCCATTCTTTTGGCCACTTTGGGTTCCTTCTAGCACGAACTGGGGTTGGCACTGTCACTCCTGCATTCACAAGTGAACCTCCACCAAGTCCACATGCCACTACTGCTACAGAGTCATTTTGTTCATGTACCTATATTCTCATCAAATACACACACATAAATTCATCGTCAACACTGAAGTCTATACTTAAGAAACCAAAGATGTTTTAATCAAATTTTCAACTCACATGACTGCCACTTTTTTTTGCCTCTACAGGCCCAATGTGCTCGAACAAAATCCATTCCATTTCGAGGTTAAGTTTATATCTCCAACTATGTAAAGTGTCTTTTAAATGATGTGACAATATGTATACTTGTAAATTTGTAATATCTACTAATCTAAGCCATGAAATGGATCTATATTTCAAATGAAAATGATCATTTTCCCAATTGGTTTTGGTGGAACCAATCTATATCATTTAATTATTAGACTAAATTGTAATTTACACCTTTAAAGTTTAGAGTAATGTTAATGTTACCCTTTAAAGTTTCAAAATTTTGATCCGCACCCACAAAGTTACGTAGCATTTAGATTTGAGATTCTTTTACTTCGTTTACTCCAAATACACAACTGGCAATCTCCTCTCATTTTAGAAAATTAAAATTTTCTCGGCAAACAAACACCAAAAAAGCTACTTTACATCTCTTTGTTTGATTCTGGAGAAAAATCAAAGCAAAATTCAAAATAGAGTGATTCCAGAGAAGGAACCAAAAAATAGAGTGATTCTGGTTTTACGAGTGATGTCATAAATAATTTTAAAAATTATAAATTATAAAAATTAAAAATAACTTATCATATTATTTACTAACAATTTTAAATGAGTTTTATACTTTATATTAAATATAAATGGGTAGGACAAAAAAATTATAAACAATTAAATTAAGATTAAAAATAATAATGACAAAGATATAACTTTTTTTTATAACATAATTAAGAATACAAAATTTAATTGAACTTCCCTCAATGTAGGATTGATATATTTTTCTTGTAAAAATTATTCTAAAATAAAAAGGAGTTAAATTAGATGTTAATGACTTAAAACACAAACGATTCTTTAATATTTAATAAATAAGTTATATATCATTTCCAATTAATACTAATTTATTAACATAAAAAAGGGAGGAAAATAGTAAAATACATTCAATGACACATGGCTGGCTGCCATGCGTTTAGGTGCATCACCTAAAGTCCCCAATTCGCATGTAAATGCAATCGGTATTAATTCACAAACTATCGTCTTTCAAACTACTCCACTATTTTATTTTATTTTTCTTTACTTTTGTTGTCTTTAAAACGTAAACCTCATACTATTATACTAGTATTTTTGTATCTTTTTTCTTAAACCCACCCATTGTTAGTGTTTTTTGACTTTTGTCTCATTTGCTCTCTCTCTCCCTCCAAACTAGTTCATAACCTAAAGGTTAAAACCAAAAATTCTTCCTTTTGACTCTTTTAAGCACCACATTTCTCACTTTGCTTCTCCCACCTCTTTAAATCTTATTTTACTCACAAATTTCAGATTTCCTCAAATCTCATCCTACTCACAACAAGCAACCATGTTACCTTCAATGAGAGATAAGCACCAACTTTGCTGTCAAAATGAGGAAGATTTCTGTTTATTTGCTCAATTTATTGAAATTGTTGAAAATCGGTTTAACCGTCCCAGTTCATGGTTTTCACGGTCTAACTGGCGGTTTCCAGTTAAACTTACTTTTTCTTTAATTTTCAGTTTTTGATAAGAATCGAAACATATTAGTGTCTAGTTCTTGGTCAAACTGACTAGTTCGGTTCGACTTTTATTTAAATTTGATTATATATTTAAATTTGATTTTTTTTTTCAATAAGTTCAAACTTGTTTGATTAATTTTTTTTATTTCTCATATATATAGTAAAACCATTATTATTATTATTATTTTTTTTTATCTTCAAAATTCTATGAATTTTTACTTATTTTTATGTATCAATAAACCACAAATACTTACTTGATATTTGATATCATTTCAACATACACGTTTCAATATTAAATCTATAAGTAAAAATATAATTTATATATAACTAAATCCAGCTTTATATTCATGAACTTGTTCACGAATACATTATTATATTTGGGTTTGACTAACTTAATAGTTAAGTTGAAAATTAAACTTGAGCTTGACTTGTTTGCTTAACAAAAGAATATAAATTAGCATTTTTTAAAAACTGAACTTGAGTTATATATAAACAACTTGTTTCATTTACCACCTTAAGAAAAATTGAAAAATGAAAAGAAAAATAAGTGGAAAAAACTAAATATTTTTTTATGCTATTTATTTGATTTAGATGGCACTTTATCGGAAATAGAAGAACTTAAATCAAAAGCCTAGCCTTATAATGCTGATAACATTTTGAAATTTTAGAAATTAAATTTAAAATTATTCCAAATTTTAGACGTGTAAATTATAATCTTTTTTTTAAAAAAATACTACATTAATGTAGAGAGGGATTGTCTTAACATGTCTATTTCGGTTAGTTGTTTATAAAATTAAACTTTTAAAAAATACTCCTAAATTGAAGGTTGTATTTTTGAAAGAACAATTTAACAAGTCAAAGTTTTTTGTTTAAAAAAAATAAAATTGGATGGTCAGTAAAGGAGGAGGTGACGTTCGAAGAGATTGACAGATATAAAATATTATTAAAAATGCCATTAATTATAGTTTGAAATTTGGTAAAGCATGTGAAAAGAGTTGTTTCTCCTAATGAAACACTTATATAATATTGGTTTGTTTTTATTTTGAGAACAATCATATTGTTCTTAAATTGTTTTTAACACAAACAAAAATGACTAACTAGAGACGCCATCATTATAATAAGAAGGCTAAAGTATCTAATTTGAAAGCTACAAAGTCAAAACACGTCTATTTTAAAGAGTCAAAGCCACCGAAAATATAAAAAGTAAGCTCAACAAAAGCATAGAATGACAAATCAAGTAAGCAACCATTGGTATTTAAAAAAAGTGACTCTTTCAGTTAATGTGGGAACGCTCAATGTTAAAACTTTAAAGACGTTGAAAAAGAGAGAGAAAGAAGAAAACTAAAGGTACAGGTCTTGTTTGAACTTTGAAGGAAGATATTGTTGAGAGTTGGATTCATATATGATTTCATGATCTTGTTTGAAATGAATAGATACATTGAATAAAAATCTAATCAAAGGTTTGTCCCGTAATTAATACAAGCGTAAAGAAGAAAAAGAATAAAAATATTTCAATTTATCACTTCCAACTTCTAACACTTTTTTTTAGGAAAATTTTTTGGTTAATAATTCATTTAAAGAAAAATTTTATGAGAAAAGAAAAGAAACAATCAATGTTTTGACAGTTTTTTCATTTTCTATAAAAGTAATATCAAAACTTTCTTAAAATAAATTGTTAACCAATGCCCTCAGGGTCTATTCAGTGAAAAGAGCGGAAAAGTGAGAGAATGAAAAAGTGGAAAGATGAAAAATATTTAGTTTTTTCTCTTATGTGTTCGGTTGGAGGAATGGAAAAGTAGGAGAGTGGAAAACTCTTTTGTTTGATTGGAGAGAAAAAGGAAAGGATGGAAAATGTAATTTATATAAATTGACTACTATATACTTATTACATAATATGTAAGAAATATGTTTATTTGTACTCATTACATAATATAGAATTTATCACATCATATATATAAATTTTTATTATTATAATGTAAAAATTATAATAATGTATATATAAATTTAATTGGGCAAAAGATTTTGTAACCAGCAAAAAGGTGGTTATAAGATCAGGTCAAGTTGAAAAAAAGAAAAAAGAAAAAAGAGAACGTTGAATAGATCAGGTCACGTTGTAAAAGTACTACTATAGCACTTTTCTTCCCAGATTTTCCTCCCGATTTGGAAAAAAAAAAAATGTGGGTCCGAAGAGAAAACTTTCTCTCGAGTTTTCTCTCCTTCCTATTTTCCTTCTCCAACTGAACAGTGGAAAACAACATTTTTCATCATATTTTCCTCTCTCTATTTTCACTCCAAACAGACGGACCTTAAGGGTACTTATTAGCATGACCATTTTTTTTTTAATGATATCAAGATTTTGTTTGAAAGGAGTAGAGATATACTGAATAAAAATTCAAAGAAAAATTTGTTCCTTAATTAAAATAAGAATAAACGGAAAAAGGAATAAAAATCTTTTGATATATCACTTCTAAGTTCTAACCCTCTTTTTTTAACGATGTAAGTCATATATATAGTCTCCAAACACTTGAAAAGGCCGTTCTTGAGCTGTGTTCAAGGCCATCTTTTCTTTGCTGCTCTTCACCATTGCTACGGTGAAGATTGGTGGGAGCAAAGCATAACTTAATCAAATTTCTAAAATAATACAATAAATAATAAGGCAAGCGGTAACGCGCAATATGTGACTTGAAGCTGAATTAACTCATTTTTTGAGAAACACACACACACACATATAGGGGAAGGGAGATGAGATAAAGGGGATGTGAAGAGGTTTATCACTTGCTTCACGACACTAACTGCCAGTATGCAGTTTTGGTGTTGACGTGTGAGTGTATTTGCTTGTCTCATCCTCTTTTTCCTGTAAATATGTGTGTGTATCTCTCAAAAAAAAAAAATTAACTCATTTTTTTGATAGACGAATAATTGATGGAATCATGGTTGGCACACTTTAAAGTATCCATATTATTCTGAAGTATTATTGTGTGTTATAAAGGCTTTCATGTTTACGTAAAGCTAGCACATATAAAAAATAGAAACTAACCTGGAATAGAGCATCTTTTGGGCCAAATCTGAGGCCTAATTTCTGGTTCTCCATCCTGAAATTGGACATGATCTTCAAGCTATCAGTTGGGAAATCCTGAGCTTCCCATCTCTTGCCTTTCTCTAATAAACACACCTTAATTTCTGCCATGGACATCCTACATGCAGCAACAGAGCCACCATAACCAGACCCAACAACAACCGCATCATAACCATCTTCTTCTCCATCATCATCACCAACCCTTTCTTCTAAGTCTAGCTCTCCTTGTCTCTTCATTTTTCTTCTCTATATCTAAATCAAAGATTCTTGACCCCGAGCCTGAAACAATAATAAATAAACTAACACATTCAAAGTTTAATTTGTTTGAGATGGATTTTCAAGTCACGGAATAGATTGCCTAATCTATGTTATATATATACATAAACAAATATCCAAAACTAAACTGAAATTTCGTCCAACAAAGCGGCTAGGGGGCCATGATGATGATCATCTTTATCATTTTGTAATCTTAGGTCATTGTTGTTACCGTTTATGCTCATTAAGACAAGATTTCTGACTCACACTCTATAAATTTATCGTATTGGACTTTTTGTACCTATACCCTTCCTTTTGTTTGGGCTTAGGTACCAATTGTGACCTTACAATAGTATACAACATTGTTACAATAATAATGTATTTGATACTATCAAGATTGATTTTTTTTTTTTGAGTAAATAATTAATTAATTTTATGGAAGAGAGACTGATACTATCAAGTATCATCAACGTAGTGTAAATCTTATATTGATGCTATCAAAATTTACATTTATAAAATATGTATAATGTTGTACACATTTGATTAGTTTATAATGTAAATTTCACAATTTTTTTTTTTTGAAAAACAATATAAGTGTTATATTGATATTTGATAGTACAATGTGAACTAATTTTTCTAGTTTTCCTTATATCTTAACATAGCCGTAAATTATGAATAGACTAAGGGGGCATGATTCAACATATGGTTATTCAATAAAATGGGCATACAATTGAAAAGCAAGTATATATATATATTTTTGAGAAGAGGTCACACTACAAAAAATGCGCTTTTGGGCAGCGTTTTTTAGCCGTGTTTTTGTAAAACGCAGCTACAGACAGGGGTTTTGAACCGCGTTTATGAAAAACGCAGGTCCAAAAAACACGTATAGCTGCGTTTACTAAACGCGGCCATAGACTTGCACTGAAGCCGCGTTCTTTGGTGTTGAGGCTGTGTTTGGCTGGTAGGATTTCAGCCGCGTTTTTAGAAACGCGGCTCTAGGGATTTTTTTTTTTTCATTATTTCTGGAGCGGCATTTAAGAAACGCAGCTCCAGACATGTTGAAGCTGCGTTTCATTAAACGCAGCTCCTAAATGTTGAAGCTTTCTTTTAATTAAGGTAGCTTTCTTTTAATTAGTTGCCTTGTGGGACATGCACGTGGGTGTAATATATGAATACAAAAAATAGAAAGAGTATTCCCTAATCTAGCTATAGTTGCCCTATAGCCGCATTTGTTATAAATGCAACTAAAACCCACCACCTACACCATTGTTGTTAACAATGTAGCTATAGGTCCCCTATGTAATAAGTAATAAGTGTCACATGATCATAGCTGCATTTAGTTTGATTGTCTTGTTTGTTTGAAAATACGACTATATTCACAATAAGTGAGACTTTACATCTACACGTCATCCTTTGTTGGTGAAATTCAATTTACATTATAATCTTCAACAAATTTGTTTAAATGCCACCTTAGCTTATAAGGTTCATGGTTAAGGGTCTACAATTTTGTACCTAGAAAATGTTATTGTCAAACGAAACATCCTCGATCTTTCTTAACCACATTAAAATCATCTTCATAATACTATATTTATTGCAAACCAATCATCCAAAGACTAAGGCACTCCTTGGCTGTGAATTGTTCTAGGCATTCCTCCAAAGATGTAGCATCCCCATGAATTTCCACAGTCAAATCCATCATACTTTCATACTGATTTGAAATATTATTGCACTTTGAACATATCACTTGAAAATATTTTTTTTTTAAACATAAAAATTGAATACCTCAAAAGGAAACCAACAAAAAGGATTATATATAGAGGAATCAAATGTACAATTAGCAATAGAAAATCTCAAAATCGAAATGTGATTTGAAAAGAATTCATTAACCTTTATCGTTGCATAACTACAGCTATATTGTAAGCTAGCTCTAAGTGTTTTGAAAGTATTTAAAGAATTTCAACATGTAGGTGAAAGCTAAAGGGGCGCCCGTTGAGCGCACAGATGTATATCAACAAGTATACCGCACCAAAGATGGGGTTGCTGTTAGTAGCCGTGTACAAGAGAACATGGTAAGCACAACTTGATCGAATGGAATTGTAGTGTATGTTGTGTTTGTATTGTTTATGGTGTGTAATATGTTGTTTGGTTCTTGTGGGAAAACAGGATAGGATGGCAGCACTATTGAATGAATAGGGCATGCGACTAGAAGGAGAGATTGGTAGTGGAATCCTCTGGTCGAGAGACGATGCGTATGCTCGGGTGATGGATCGTCCTAAGCGCCCCGGACGTGTATGCGGGGTAAGTTTTGGAATCACCCTATCAGGAAGAAGTGCCACCAATAATTCACTGTTTACCTCGAGTCCATCGTCGTCAACCAGAACAATGCAAAGGATTTCAGGGTTGGAGACGAGTCATGAAGAGCTTAGGGAGCGATTAGCTCAATTAGAGGCGAGGCATAGGGAGGACTTGGCTCAATTTGAGGCGAGGCATAGGGAAGAACTAGCTCAATCTGAGGCAAGACACAAACAACAACTAGACGAATTGAGGAATTCGATGAGAGAGATGTTCAACCAATTTAACGCAGTTGGCCCAGTTATCCGTGAATTATATCCTTCTTAGGTAGCAAACAAATGTTATTTATCGAAACACTACTTTTTACAATGCATTGTTATGTGATATTAATGCAATGCCTTTAATATATATGTAGAGTGACAATGCTTGATGGGAATACAACTGTGTATTCGAAGGCAAAACAAAATTTCTTTAAAAATTTCTCTAAAAACAGTACTCTTGTTAACGAAGGGTAAATTGACTACACAACTTACTACAGTACTCTTGTTAACGAATAGTTGAACTACAGCTAGCCTTCCTCTTATGTTACTAAGTTGATGAAAACAACATAACTGATATGGGGCAGAGATTGATTCGTAGTACTATATTTTCGTTGTATTGTAGCCCCAATTGTAATGAGCTCTCCCTATTTCTAAATAATCTTATATGCTTCCATTTTGGCATTTGAAAAGCGAAATCACTCCATAATTACAAACTAAATGTCGCAACTTTTGCCATACCTATCTTACCTAGTAACTGGCTACCTATCACTTTCACATGTACCCGTTATTTTTTCGCCACCACTCACAGTCATAGTTTACCGATGACGTAGATAGTTGTGACAAAAGTTGCGATGCTAGAATTTTTGCAGACTAAATTGAAAATTTTCATCCAAAAAAAAAAAAA
>JAGHPS010001284.1:0-16000 GCA_020976635.1 Castanea crenata | reverse complement strand
AATGGTAGCTCATGTTAAGACGATTATCAAAATTGTAATTAGGTACATTATTACGAGGATGAATCTACACCAACTGGAACATGTACTATTTGTGTGGTTGGTGGTGAGAGGTCAGTTCTATGTCATGTCTGCACGTAATCTCTTTTTCAAGCTCAGTTCTATAGGGATTACTTTGATTGCTCAGTTTCATAATCATTTACATGTTGAATTGGATGAGTTTGGTAGGTTGTGTTTCTTGGAGAGATTATTTTGGTGCTTTCACTTGCATAAATGAAGAAAATAATTTGTAATTGTACCTGTTAATGCATATGCCAGGAAATAGTCTACATGATTGGCCCTTGTCCTACTCTAAAAGTTTCGGACTCATGGGTCCCATTATAATGCTCAAATCTGCCATAGAATGTTAAAATCAAAAGGCATCCAATTATCGTCTATTTGTTAATAATGAATATACATGTGCAGGTCACTTATTGCTAACTTGTCAACTACAAATTGTTACAAATCTGAACACTTGATAAATTGTATCTCCTTTATTATAATGGGACTTGTGTTGTCTATAGTAGCTTATGATTATTAGGTACACATCTTATATTTATGGAATTATGAGAAATATATTTTTCTGTTGTGGCTCTGGTGTTAGATGTTGGGATATTTACACTATTCATTTCTAATGTGCAGGAAATTGGAGTTTTAGTCACACTATTTTGCTTGTTCCATGCTTGTGTTGGCCTGAATTTACCTTCACTTGCCAAATTGAGGACAATGTATGCTAAAGTAAGTGTTCTATCTTATAACTTTAGAAGAGTCAGCTGTAAATTTTGCTAGGCATTCTTTGTGGTGCCTCGTAGCTGTACATTTCTTGTCACACGATTGTATTTCTTATGTTGTCTTCAACATTCATTTACATTTTCTATAGGGGTACAAGTACGAGGGAAAAATATAAAGAAATGGAAGGCCTGAGGAAGCAAAAAGAATCTTGTCAACAAAGAATCATTAAAGCTAAAGAGAATCTTGCTGCTGCTGAAGCAGAACTTGAAAACCTGCCGCTATATGAACCTCCAAAAGATGACAAAATCAGTAACTTTTCTAGCCAATGATTGATTTTATCTGGCGGTGTGGGTTATGATGTGAGTTTATCGACATATGGTCGCTGGAGACTTGAACCACTTTCAATATATAGAGCTGATTTTGTGGTTAACTGTCTTTAGGCATCTTGAAAAAGTTATGGTCTCTCTTTTTTTGCTATCATCAAATGTATTGGTGTACATATAAAAAAAAAAACCATTGTATTGGTGCAAGAGTCTCCAGTGGAAGATTGTATGTATAGGTTTTCTATTTGCAACTGTAAAGTCTGGAATTATATTAATGATGATTTTCCAAATTATGGCTAAAGGAACAAGCAGCAAAAGTGTGACAAAGAAATGATGGATACAATTTTGAGATATTTATTTTTTATAGTTACATCAACCTTCAATCCAACTCAAGTACTTAACTTAGGCCACCTAATATTAATATATGCATGATTTTATTTATACAAAATCCAATTTTATGATAATAAGCCCTGTATAAGGCCAGTAAGAGGGCAGGATTATGATTTAAGGTGGTAATGAGATGGAAAAAATCTTACAGTTTTAAAAATTTTAAACTAAACTATAGGTTAATTTCATAGTTTTGTTATTTATAGAGTTCTGAAATCAGTTCTCAAATTGGGGAAAAAAATATACATTCCAGTTGAAATCGAGCCTTTGAAACTCGATTTTCAGTGGAAATCGAGTTTTAGAGACTCGACTTCCTTTTCTCAAATTGGGAATATATATATATATATATATATATATATATATATATATATATATATATATATATATATATATGTTTCAAAGGCTCGATTTCCTTTTCAGTGGCTTTTTGGTAAATTGGTCTGGCAGTTTATTTATGAATATGCCAGCCAATGGAAATCGAGTTTTAAAGACTCGATTTCCACTGGGATTTTTTTTTTTTTTGTTTGCAGCTACTCCTGCAGCAGTAAACCAGAATAAGTTTTCCCTTCCCCTGCAGCAGTAAACTAGATCTAGAACACATCACATGGACAACGGTAAACAACTAGATACAAGCATATGATACCAATCAAAGGGAGAGTACATCAGATGCAAACAACCGAATTAAAACAGTTACTATTCACGAGCATTATAGTTGCCCTCTTAGCACACAAAAACATTCAATACTAGCTATCATCGCTTCAAACAAGGCCCCTGTGGTTGAACTTGCCAAAGTAGTTGCTACTAATGCCAAAGTAATATCATTGCTGCCATTATAGGCAAAAGCTGCATAACGCAACTAATATAACGAGTACAATGGATAGCAAATAGTTCAATTACAACAACATTCAACAATAAACAAAATAACAACTAGGTTAAATTAACATAGTCTACATAGTCGCCTAGCACTTGTCCATACAGAAGATAACCACAAGTCCCACGTACAATGCCATTCCAAAATCGAGTCTCCGCTCGCCTAGCAAACATTAAAATATGGTCGTTAGTTTCCAAAGGCGAAGAACAAAAACCAAATGAAATTCTAAGCATATTATATAAAAACAGTGAGGGCACTTGCCTAGTTTGTAGCACTACCACTTGTCGAAACCCCATGGGAATTGGGACAGCTTTTGTGGTTATGCCCCTCTTGATGACACACTCCGCATCGCTGCCTCGGTTGAATCTCCCTCAAGTCCAGATCTTCCCTCCAGCTTCCCCGTTCTCGCCGTACCCCATCCATTTCATTCCTTGTTCTTGACTACACAGGACGACCTTTGGCTCGCAACAATTATGGGTCAGGCACCCACCGTGGTCCGCGAACATCCCTCCACAATGACTCTAACTTTGGCACCACAAAATGATGTGAATATGTGTGAATGGCATTGTTTAAACTATAACATGGGTCAATATAGCTGATCGCACTGAGGTGCAGGCCTTGAAGAACTTTAATTGCATGTGAACAAGGGATCTTCAAGTTTTGCCACTTTTCGCAACCACATGTTCTTTCAAATATGTGCATTTCATAACTGTGGTTTCCCCCTCCACCTCTATGGCCATTGTACGGGGTAATCACTTGATATACAACAGATTTTTATTATTAAAATTCCTCAGAGTGTGTCCTATGGTTTTCTGCACATTTTTGTTATAGATCTCCATTGCATAATCACTCCACACCTTACCTCGAGAGAGATCAGAAGTAATTTGTTTATGTCAATTGTGGAAATATGCAACAAGTTTGCACCAAGTGAACTCAACCATTACCGCAATGGGCAAACCGCGGGCACCTTTAAGTATCCCATTAAAGCACTCAGAGATATTGGTTGTCATTGCCCCGTAACGTCTTCCACTATCATGTGACTAGGTCCATTTGTCCAGTTCCTCACTCACTAAATATGTGTATGTCATATAGCGTGCAACATGGCGATCAGTAGGGTCTATACCCCTCAGTAAATTAATCTCAGCCTCCTTAGTGATTTGCATTATGGACTCAAATTTAGCTTCATGAGTCGCATATCCAGCTTTCAAGGCAAATGCCTTTAGAGTCGGGTCATCAAAGCCTCTGTTGAAGTTGCTAGCAACATGTCGAAGGCAATATCGGTGAAATACCCATTCTTTTCCATCCCGACCTCTAGGCCACTCTCAAATGGCGCATTTGATACCTTTATGTTGGTCAAAAATAATGCAAATTTCCTTGTCAGGTATGACATGCTCTATCGAAGTCCTGAGACACTCTAAAAACCACCTGCAACTAGGCTTTGACTCCTTGTCCACAACAAGAAAGGCGAGAGGCAAAACCTTTTGGTTAGCATCTGTTGCTATTGCAATCATCAATACCCCTTTGTATTTACCATACATATGAGTCCCACCAATACTGATCACTGGCCTGCAATATTAGAATGCAGCTGTGGACAACTAGATTTTTTAGTTTGAAATAAATCAAACAAGTGAAATAGTTTCACATATGCGAATTTGTATTGATGAATGTGTGGTACAATTCTCTGTAATTACAAAACAATAACCCTCTTATTCGATCTCCTTGAAAGATTTGTTGATTGGAATTGTGGTGATGTGATTTTGATTCGAACACAAGATATCCTTCAATTTGGCTGAAGGATGGATCGAAAATCTTTGAAACGAATTTGCAATGAATTTCTGGCTATGAGCTTGTTAGAAATTCTCTGTTCTTCACATTCTTCGTGTTCTTCGTGTGCTCTTCGTGTTCTTTGTGCATTCTTCTTTTTTGAAGGTTTGTGGTGGAAGTTCTTCGGGGCTTTGGAGGCTTAAATCCGTAGAGCTTCGCTAATTTGTGGTTTGTTGAGGTTTCTGGAGGCTTTTGAGCTTGATTCTAGTGACCTTTGAAATCAAGGAATATGATTTGGATGATTCCTCTTTGAATGTTCTTTGTATTTGAAGGTTTGTGGTAGAAGTTCTTCGAGGCTTTGGAGGCTTGAATCTATAGAGCTTCGTTAATTTGTGGTTTGTTAAGGTTTCTGGAGGCTTTTGAGCTTGATTCCAGTGAACTTTGAGATCTAGGAATATGATTTGGATGATTCCTCTCTGATTGTTCTTCGTATTTGAAGGTTTATGGTGGAAGTTCTTCGGGACTTTGGAGGCTTGAATCTGTAGAGCTTCACTGATTTGTGGTTTGTTGAGGTTTCTGGAGGCTTTTGAGTTTGATATTAGTGACCTTTGAGATCTGGACAAGTAGTTTGGATGATTCTGCTTCGAATGTTGTTTGTATCTAAGGTTGAAGTTCTTGAAGTTCCTAGAGGCTTCAAGGCTTGATTCCAGTAGAGCTTCTGTATTTCTGAATCTTCTTTGATGCTGCTTGTGGTCTAGATGGCTTGGTCTCTCCGTCCTCCTCCCCAAGATGTCTTGGTCCCCTCCTTGATCTCTTGGTATCCTCCTTCCTAAATGTCTTCAGAAGGCTTCTATTTATAGGATTTTGGGGGTGGGTGAGTGACACGTGGCAGAGTCTGATTGGTGACACATGTCACAGCCTGATTGGTCCGCTTATGTCATCGCTTACATGTGCTGGATTGCTTTTGTCATCGCTTACACATGATGATGTGTTTTATGCCCCTTATTTTAATGACACATGTCAAATTTTCATTAGTTTCTAAATAGTGATAGCAAAACCTAGCAGTAGTACATGGCACTTTGTAATTGGTCATATTATGTGAACTTGATAGTATGATGTGTCAGCTTCTGATAGGTCGGAAATTTTCCCTCTCTACAGCAGCAATGCATGGAGCGAATGCCCAATATACATAGCACAGTAACGCAGTACCTTCGTATGGCCTAGGTATGGTGTGATAGTTGTACTGGGTACCCGAATCCTAATCCAAGTATACCAACAACAACTTTCGTAATTTTTGGTAAGACTCCTCCCAATCCCCAAATATCTTAGCAATTGCCTTTTGTTTTGCGTCCCATACTTTATAGTAAGAAAGCTCATGTTTATACTTAGTATGTATGATGTCCTAGAGCTCATCAATACGAGTAGTGTGATTTTGTCGCAATTTTCCCATAATTTCTGATGCAACAAAATTAGAATCCATCATTTTACCGTCTCTTCGCAGGCCAAAGGGTATACAAGTGTGTGGACCCATATAAGACGTGACCATTCACAGACCATTAAATTTAGCCTTCATGAATGCCCCAACGTACCACTTGCAGTTGTTGTCAATGCATGCGGCGCACAATTTAGTTTTGGTCGACCTCCGAATAATAAAATTTCTATTATTATTTGCTACATATATTATCAATGCATGCTTCACCGCCGCTTTATTTGCAAAAGTCAACCCTTTACAAAAATGCATCCCATCTTCCCAAGTAGAAACAAATGGTATCTGAAGACGTGTAGGATCAACCATATTTTCCCAAGTATTTGCGTAGAATGAGTCGGCAGGAGGTGTGTAGGCAGTGGTCGTATTTGTATCATGCTGGATGCCAATATCATCGTCTACATCACCTTCATCATAGTACTCCATATTTTCCTCTTCAAAATTGGGAACGACTTCATGGTCATCCACATCGTTCTCAAAGTCGCCTCACTCAATCCTTTCTTTGTACTCATCCACATCATCAATATTTTCACCATCATTCGCGGCATGATCTTCATCTTCACCTTCATCTTCCTCCTCTAAATGTGTCTCTTGAAAATGGAGGGTTTCACCAGTATTGGCAACATGATCTTAAGATGGAAGCGTATAACCTCCCATTGTATACTCTCCCATTATATTGCATCCATCATCTAGGGCTGTAAATTGTAAAGACGTAGTTGTTTGTTGCATCACCTCAGTATGTATTAGTGCAAGCGGCTTCGAATTTACGTACAACTCAGCAGCATTTACTTGGGGCATTTTCTGGATCCTATTAAACATCATCTTTACATGTTTGTTTTCTTTGATCGCCATATACCCGTAATTTATCCGTTCATGAAGGACTTCTTGTGGGTAACGATAAATAATCTTGATGTCATACCAAGCAGGGTTCAAATTCAATTCGTTCATTATTTTCCTCTTCAAATCATTCAACGTCTTCAACTTGCGACATATCATCATGTAGTAGTATTCGATACCCTGCCCTCTAAATGGGAATCCATCAATCTCTCTAGCATTGTCAAGGGGTCCACCGTAGTATACATTTATATCAATATTCTTTAGAGATTGGGAACCTAGTAGAGAGTCAAGTATAATATGTTAGTGACATATTTTATCTCTTTCATTTAACATCAATTACAAAACCTTTCCTATCTACTCAAAGTTCAAAAATTACAACTTCTCACCCCACAATTGCATATACTCACCCCACATCACATACAAACACACTCAATCATTATCATTTCGTACTCAAACAAATAAAAAAACTAAAGACAAAACTCACCCCCATTACAAAATTTTAACTCAGCTCTAACAAAAATATTCAGACCAAACAACAAAAGTCATGAGGATGTGCAAATGAATGAGTGCAATTATGTAACATCATCATTCCGGTGCAAGAAAATTCATGGCATACCCTATTACACTACTATTAATGAAGTAACATAGAGCAGGGTTCATCAGACCAAAAAAAAAAAAAAAAACACTAATGTGAATATGATCATGAGCAATTAAAATTAGACATATCATTTAATTTCAAAATCAAGGCATTAATATGCAGTCAAATATACTAGATGTGATATACAAACTCAAATTTAATCCAAATTATGGAGAAAAGGAAGCTAATAACTTCACCGAAAGCTAGTAAAAAGACTTCTTGGATCATGAATAAAAATATGTATATATATTTCTTTCTCCTCACTTTCTAAAATATATATATATATATATATATATATATATATATAAAAATATATATATATATATATATTTATATATAAAGTGGTTAATACAAACAAATAATCAGGAAATGTCATGACAAATTCAATGCAAGCAACACTTTCTAGAGCACTTATATGTACACTAAATAACCAACTAGATAGTGAGGAGACCCTTACCTAACATGAGGATGTGCAAATGAATTGTTAGGATTGTATGAGAGTGAGAGGGGAAGTGAGAGAGGGAGATTACAATGAATGTTGGGCTTGTATGAGAGTTAAGAGAGGAACAATGTTCTGCTGCTGAATGTGTATGAGAGTTAAGAGAGGAGCAACTGAATGTGTGTGAGAGTTGTGAGACCCACACATTCATTGAATATAGTTTTCCTGGGATGGTTTTGCTTTTCTAAGGAATCCCGAGAGACCTACCCAGACATGGAAGTGACAGATGGGAGCTCTGACCAGCCCACGTGGACCAATAAGACCACATTTAAAAATCGAGTTTCTGAGACTCAGTTTCACTTTTAGCAAACCGAGTCTCTAAGGCTCGAGATCCAAGTGGCGTCTATGTGGATGCTCACAGCACAGAAATTGAGTCTCTAATGCTCGATATAAAACTCGAGTCTCTAAGACTCGAGTTCTAGGTGGTCGCTACATAGGAAAAAGGTCACATCAAACTGGGAAAATCGAGCCTCAAAGACTCGATTTATAGGCCTAAAATTGAGTCTTTGAGACTCGAGATGTTACTAAATAATATAGTTTGGTAACCAGACCTACTAACTATATAGTTGGAAAGTTATGGCTAATTTCCCATTTTCGCCCCTAAAAAATGGAGGACCTTTAAAATTTTACATTGGATTTCCAGTATATTGTGTTAGAATTGCCCCCCATGTCATGGTACTCTCTCTTTCTGTTTCTCTCTATGTGTGTGTCTGTGTGCATGTGCATTTGCATATTGGTGTTGAGTTTTATACTATAAATATTTTTTTTTGGGTAGATGAATGGAAATTTATCCTGGCATGCTACTGAACCATTTGCTGAAAAATTACCTTCCCTTAATTGTCCACGGATCTTGGATTGTTTTCCATGTATTTTCTAGTTTTGGATGTTTGTTTTGATGTAGATGACATTTATTTTCGTCAACTAGATTCAAAAGCTGGAGAAAAGTGTTGGTTTATAGTTTCTTTGCAGGGATGGGGATTTTTGTACTGGTGAAGCTTTAATAATGTTATTTTTCACTGTCTTGTAGTTTATGCTGATTTGACAGATTCACACCCTCGAAGTAAAATCATTCATCCAGATAATTTCACTGCAGTTGAAGTAGGGATCTACAATTGTCTAAGTTGTATTAGTTGTTTTTAGGGTGTGATTGAAACAAGATATTACTACCCTTTTGAACTTGGAGAGTCTCATGCGATAATTCCTGAGGAGAAATGTCTTAATAAAATAAATTTTTGTACTCTATGAACGGTTATTTGCGGCAAGTTTTGTATTTTGCTTCCATTTGTTCTTAAGAGAATTTTCTCACAACTAAGTGATGATGAATGGAATATGAATTGGTTTGGTGGCATGTGGATGTGGTTGAAAGTTGATTGCATAAATTAGAGCCATAAGTGCACATGGTGATGGTAGTAGATAATTCCCCCAATTTTCTTTTCTGCATTTTCTTTTTTATTTATTACAGCATTTACATGAATTGATGAATGAATGGTAAGAGCTGGGCAGTCGCGGCTCCAGGAATTTTTCTTAAAGTGTTCTTTAAGAAGGATAAATTATACAATCTAAAGAAAAATTCATATATTAACAACAACAACAATAAAAAAAACAAGCAAATACATTGGAATTTAAGTTATTTAACTTCTTTTTCTGATTCCAAAGTTTGAATCCCTTCGTTATAAAAGTCTCACCTCCTCCTTGCTTACCAACATCTTGCCCAAATAGGTAGCAATATAAATAATATACTGCATCCTTGTTTATACTATATTCCAACCACTTTTCATTTACATACATTTGGATCTAAATTGGCGGAGCTTTCTAGAAAAATCTGTTAGAGGGTAATCATGGTCTTGGAAAACAAATTGACATGGGCCTTTTTGTAAATAATATCTTCTTATTTCATCATGATTATTAGGTTGATAAGGTGATATCTTTTCTCATAGTCCAGGATCTGAAGGAAGATTTACTAAGTTAAAGTCAACACGAATTCACTTAGAAGATGAAGATGAATCTTGCACAAGAGATAAATCTTGGGTATGTGGTTTTCTTATCAAATATTTGTCCAAAATTCTAGCAAAAGAATAAAAAATAAATTATAAGTTCATTTGAAATATTAGTAAAATTATTAATTATTGTTGTTTAATTGTTTCTTTAATATGTTTGTCTTTTATAAACTATAATTTGTTATATTATTGTTTCATTAATTATAAAATTATTAATTGTTTTTTAGCCTAACATAATTTAATATGTTTGTCTTTTATAATGTATTGGTTAATTAAATTATTAATTATTGTTTATTAGTTGCTTCTCCCAATTGGTTAATTAAATTATTTTTTATTAGTTGCATTAGCACACACCCCATGTGCATTTACTTCCCCCAATTCAAATATCCCACCCCGACCCCATGCCCCCATCCACCACCCACTCAACAGATAAGCCCCACCGCCCCCAATCACAAGAGTCAATTAGATAAATTCACAATCACAAATCATAATACACTAAAAGACAATTAATTGTATCTCACCAACACCAACGAATAAAGTCAAAAATAGGGGAAATTATTAATAAAGTGATAAGGTAAAGCTAAGCAATTAGATAAAGTCTCAAATAAAGTCTCAAAGAGAGAGAGAGAGAGAGAGAGACTCTCATTTGCTTTCAATCTTTAGATAAAGAGAGAAAGACAGAGAGTCTAAGAGAGAAACCCATACCCATTAACCCATTAACCTGTATATGTAAAAGACTAAAGAGAGAAAAAGATGAAATACCTTGAGGCTGAGGGAGCAGGGAGGCCTGAGGCTGTGCTAAGGGGTGGTGCCATCGGGTTGCACACCGAGGCGTGACCGATCTCTGATCTGATCGGACCGATCTCCGATCTCCAATGCTCAATGTGCTTTGGAGCTCGACTTTGAGGCTTGATCATTGATGACCGATGTCCTCTAAAGCTTGCATCGTCCGTTGGTTGTTATCGTTGATGGCTGATGAGGTTTTTTTTTTTTTAGGTTAGGTTTCTTATTTTAGTTTTTGCTTTACTTGATGAATTGGACACATATATTGGGTTTTGGTTTGTTTGTTTGTTTTTTAGAATTCATGGGTTTGCTACTATCTATAATCTATTCATTTTGATGTTGGGCTTTTTTTCCCTAGTGGGCTTGCTCTGTTACAATTTTTTTTTTCCAAATTTTAGTTCAAAATTTTTTTCTTGGGCTTTTTTTTTTTTGCTTGATAGTAGAAAAAATTATTATTATTTTTATTTGAGGGTGTTCCTAATTTTGTTTGAGGGTGTTCCTAATTTTTTTAAGGGTAAACAAAAAAAAATTTAATTATTATATATAATTTTTTTTTTAGGTCAGGGTGTTCTTGGGAACACCCTGGACTGAACGTGGCGTCGCCACTAGAGCTGGGGGACCCTTTTGGTAGGGTTGAATTATTTTTTGGTAATTGCCAGTGTTATTTATTTATTATGTAATTTTTGTCAGGACCCTTCCTAGCCTTTTATGCCATGAATTTTTAAGAGCTGCCTTAAAATTATCAACAAGTCTATTAAATTTTGGATCAAAATAGGATTTTGAAAATTTGTGGGAAAAAAAAAATACTTTTTTGAGAATTTGTGAATATTGATATTGTCATGGCCATTGGTTTTGGATATTGTAGATAATATTCAATAGCTTCATCACTTCTTGTTTTTTTCTTTTTAATGTGTGATGGTTTTTGCAAAGGACAAACAATGGGCGTTTCAATTGTAATTAGATGTTCATCATATTTATATGGCAAAGGAATTGGATTGGAATGGATAGGAGACTTCTATTTAATTTAAAAAGAAAATGTTTTTAAGTATTTCCACATCCAGTATAGGTACAAAGGTTGAAATGGAAGTATAAAAGTTTTGGAACAAAAACAACATAAGGAATTACTTCAGGTTCAATATATTCTGCTACTAGTTATTATATGCTTAAGTAGCAGCTTCAAAATTCATCTCTTTCAAGATGTGAAAGCAACTGAGTTGCAGGCCAATACTTGCATGATATTGTCATAAAATAAAACCAAATCAACAGAAAAATGCAGTAAAATGGCTCTAGAAGTTGACACCTCCACCACTATAAGGTGATTTGTGACTTGTGAGATTGCAGGTTGAAGTCTCTTTTGAGTGTATGAGTTAATTATTACCTGCTTAGCAAAGAAAAGAAAACCCCAGGGCAACAAAAGTTGGTTTCCATAGTCCATTTATCTGTCTCAGGCCAGCTCCAATCCTATATTCCTATAAAAATCCTTGCTACACTTTTTGGAGGAGAATGGAAATGGAATTGTGTAAAGGGCGGCAGTGTTTATGCATTGTGCCTATATGAAAGGGATTTCAGCTCCTTGAAGTACTAATGGGAAAAACCTTCAGTTGGCTGGTTCAAGCTTAATACTGATGGGTCTGCCTTGGGTTTTATCTTGGATTGGCTTGTAGTGGCAGTGTTATCAGAGATGATGTGGGTAACTGGGTCCATGGTTTTTCTACAAATATTGGGGTGACTTCTGACTTCCTCACTAAAGTTCTGGGCTCTTAGAAATGAGTTATTGCTTTGCAAAAACCTTCATACTTCAGCTGTTGAAATTGAATTGGATGGTAAAGCTGTGGTAGATTTTGTTGATAATTGCAGGCTATTGGTTTCCCAAATTTCCTGTTGGAGACCTTCTCAATGTTTCAAGGAGGCAAATCGTTGTGCTGATGTCTTAGCAAAAATTGGAGCCTCCCAAATTACTGATTTTGTGTCCTTTAGTGGTCCTCCGCCCCAGTTGGCTGGTGTTTTTCATTGACTTATATAAATTTTATTCTAAATTCTAACAGGCTTTGTCCCAAGTCCTTGTTGACCCCTTAGCTCTTTTTTTTTTTTCTTTTTTTTTTTTTTTTGAGATAGCAAATTAATAATTTGGGGCCAATTTTTTTACTGTGGAACATTTCAAACCTAGGGTGATGGTGGTACAAATTGTTTATTGACAAGACGTTCAGGTGCAAAGTTGTTGCTTATATAGGACATGTTTGTAAACATGGCCATCCAAGCCTTAATGAACTCTAAATAAAATGTGCTATGTTCCTCCATGTAAATGGCAAGCTACCAAAAAATCTAAACCATCACCAAAATATTGGTCCATTATTAAGGATATACCAATTTGAGTTTGTTGCTGCGATATCATGATTGAGAATGATGTGTCTTTGAGTCCCATCACAAGACAACTTTACAGCTATTTTATAGCGCATCAAGTTCTTATGGGGAGAAATAGAACACATTCATATATTGTATTGTATTATTCAACTTTTTTCTTTTTTTTTTTAGAGTTTCAACTTATGGCATCCGCTCATGATGATATATTGTACAAATTGTTTATTGCCAAGACGTTCAGGTGCAAAGTTGTTGCTTATATAGGACATGTTTATAAACATGGCCATCCAAGCGTTAATGAACTCTAAATAAAATGTGCTATGTTCCTCCATGTAAATGGCAGGCTACCAAAAAATCTAAACCATCACCAAAATATTGGTCCATTATTAAGGATATACCAATTTGAGTTTGTTGTTGCGATATCATGATTGAGAATGATGTGTCTTTGAGTCCCATCACAAGACAACTTTACAGCTATTTTATAGCGCATCAAGTTCTTATGGGGAGAAATAGAACACATTCATATATTGTATTGTATTATTCAACTTTTTTTTTTTTTTTTAGAGTTTCAACTTATGGCATTTGCTCCTGATGATAGCTCTTTATCATCAGACCAAGACACCAATTAGTTTTTCGTGTATGCAAGGATTGAACCTCAAATCTCTTATACAACCATCAAAGATTTTACCAGTTGAGCTAACTGGAACCCACTATTATTCAACCTTTTCTAATTGATGATTAGTCAAGAATATTGTTTCTTTGGATAGTTTTTTTTTTAAAATAAAATTTATTTTATATATAAAAAGAAAAGATTGCTAAGCAATTTAATTAATTCTTGTTGAGATACATCTTGCTTATGAATACATTCCAGGCCTTTGGGTGTCTCCTCAATCTAAACCGTCTCAGACTCAAAGTTCTGTTGGCAATGTGTTTTTACACTCACCCCACATTAGAACTTTCACATTTTTAAAAATCATAATTAATAGGCACAAGGTAAAGAGGTGACTTCCTAAAAATTGAAACACCAACATTCTCTTCCAAGCTAATATCTTCGCTCTTCATCCCATTCGACACTTCCCAATCAAAACGGTACAAAAGGTTCACCAATGTAACCATGACAGTAGTAGATCCCATTGTAATTCCAGGACACATCCTCCTACTAGACCCAAAAGGTATGAGTTCAAAATTGTGACCCATAAAGTCGATGACATTGTCCTCAAACCTCATAGGAGTTAGGATAAAACTCATTTGGATTCTTCCAACTATTTGGATTTCTCCTAATAGCCCAAGCATTAATAAAGATTCTTGTTTTTGGGTTAATGTCATAATCACCTATCTTAAAATGTGACATTGCCTCACGAGGAAGTAAACCAATTGGAGGGTGCAACCGTAGAGTTTCCTTCACCACCATTTTCAAGTACTCAAGCTTTTCTAACTCACTTTCATCGACGTTTGGCTTCCTTCTAACACAACTCCTAATTTCTGTTTGGACTTTCTTCATCACGCTTGGATTTTTAACAGGCTCTTTCACTGCCTACACAATAGCAACATAAGTTGTGTTTGTTCCACTGAGAAGAATATCCTATATATACATGCATAAAAATACAAGTTACTGAATTAGATTTTCATGGCATATGCAACTTATGTATACGTGCGTTTTTAGACCCCTTAAAACAACCAGATTAACCTAGTTATTTAGCCAAGTTATTAACTTAGGTAAATTAAACAGATCTAGGTTAACACAAATATATCATATCATGCAAAGCAACGGAAATATAAAGAACACAATGATATGATAACCTAGAAAAACTAAACCGGTAAAAAACCTAGGGAGGATTTAACCTAGCTATCCTCAAGGTAAAACTGAATCTACTATGAAGAAATTGAAGTTTACACAATAGCGACTTAGACCACTAACATCCTATTGCTACCTCGAGTAGGAAACTTACTACCATGACCCCATGATAGCTCCGAGTCCATGGACTACTTCCTTCTTGGATTCCCAGTAAGCACAAGCACTCCCGCTTGTATATCTTTAAGCTCTTAATGCAACAACTGAATGATCATCAAGTTCTTGACATAATCTTGATCCTTGATAACCCTAAGTATGTGTGAAGGCAAACACCTCTAGATCTCACAAAAAGATTCACACACACAATAACAACTACCTCTAAAAACGTGGCTAGGGTTTTCCCTTTTATACCTAGGGCAAAACATAAAACCCTACACATAAAACGGGCTTTGGCTGAGTTGGAATTTTCTGCAGAAAAACAATCTGTACGACTTTCGATCGGTCAAGTCTAATTCTCGATTGATCGAGCCAGGCAAAATTGCATTATAAATTCTGCAGCAACTCGATTCCAACTTTACATAAAAGACACATACTTTGAGCAGTCTAAAGAAGACTAAAACATTTTGATCATGGTTTACCAACATTACAAATTAGTGTTCTAATACATTTAAACCTAAAGGTCTTAGAACCTAATAGTATACACTTTTTTTTAACATCAAAGGACTGGATAGAAAAAAAAGTGTTGGGAATAGAAAATTTTAGGTTAAAATGTTAATTTCATTCAATTAGTTCTTATAATTTTACTTTAATTCAATTATGTTCTCTGAATTTCAAAGTTATTCATTCCAGGTTTTCTGTTAAATTTTGTCAAGTAGTAGCTGTTAGTTTTAATTAATTTATTTTTAAATTTTTTCTAATTAAAAAAATTAAGAAAACTAATAAAAGAACATATATATATTTTTCAAAAAAGAAGTTAAAATCTCTCTCTCTCTCTCTCTCTCTCTCTCTCTCTCTCTCTCTCTCTCTCTCTCTCTCTCTCTCTCTCTCTCTCTCTCCCCTGAATGCTATGACCTCCATACTAGGGCAAGATACCAATGCAAGTGCAACCTGAGTTACTCCATGTCCATGGTTGCCAACTTATTACTCCATACGTTGTACATTTTGGTTATCATTATACTATGAGTTTATATTATTTTTCACTTGATTAATGGTAATAAACCCATATATCACTGAATTTCATCATATTCAATAACATCAATTGTTTTTAGAAGTAAAATTTTCAACTACCTTTTTTATATGTGGAGATTGATCCATCAAATCCTCCAATGACCTATGAAGCTCGATCGATGAAGAGTTAGATTTTTTTTCCCTAAATGACTCAAACAAGCACAATTTGTTCCATCCCTAACTTTCTTCCAATTCATAAATCCATAAATCATGAAAAAATTCAAGTAGTTTTTAATCTTTTCATTCCATTAATATTAATAATTATGAATAA
>JAGHPS010001283.1:0-16131 GCA_020976635.1 Castanea crenata | reverse complement strand
CTTTCGGGAAATTAATTCTTCAATTCTTTTCATTTAGTTTCAAACTGAAGCCGGTATGCCTGGATCCTCGGACCACATACCTCGTCTAAATTGATATTTTTATCAAGTGTTAGACAGAACTTAGTTATGTCGGGTCCTCAAATCATCTACTTTGGGGAAATTAACACTTCAATTCTTTTCATTTAGAATGAAACTGAAGATTGGTATGCCTAGATCCTGGACCACTACCCGTGTAAATTGATATTTTATCAAGTGTTCGACAGAACCTTAGTTATGTCTGGTCCTCGGATCGTCTACTTTGGAGAAATTAACATTCTATTCTTTTCATTTAGTATCAACTGAAGCCGTGTATGCCTGGATCCTCGGACCACATACCTGTCTAAATTGATTTTTTATCAGTGTTAGACAGAACCTTAGTTATGTCTGGTCCTCGGATCATCTACTTTAGAGATATTAACACTTCAATTCTTTTCATTTAGTATCAAACCGAAGCCGTGTATGCCCGGATCCTCAGACCACATACCTCGTCTAAATTGTTATTTTTATCAAGTGTTAGACAGAACCTTAGTTATGTCTGGTCCTCGGATCATCTACTTTGGGGAAATTAACACTTCAATTCTTTCCATTTACTATCAAACTGAAGCTTGGTTTGCCTGGATCCTCAGGCCACATAGCTCGTCTAAATTGATATTTTTATCAAGTGTTTGATAGAACCTGATTTATGTCGGTCCTGGATCATCTACTTTTGGGAAATTAACACTTCAATTCTTTTCATTTTGTACCAAACAGAAGCTTCGTATGCCTGGATCCTCGGACCACATACCTCGTCTAAATTGATATTTTATCAAGTGTTAGACAGAACCTTAGTTATGTCTGGTCCTCGGATCATCTACTTTGGGGAAATTAACACTTCAATTCTTTCCATTTACTATCAAACTGAAGCTTGGTTTGCCTGGATCCTCAGGCCACATAGCTCGTCTAAATTGATATTTTTATCAAGTGTTTGATAGAACCTGATTTATGTCTAGTCCTCGGATCATCTACTTTCGGGAAATTAATTCTTCAATTCTTTTCATTTAGTTTCAAACTAAAGCCTGGTATGCCTGGATCCTCGGACCACTACCTCGTCTAAATTGATATTTTTATCAAGTGTTAGACAGAACCTTAGTCATGTCTGGTACTCGGATCATCTACTTTGGAGAAATTAACACTTCAATTCTTTTCATTTAGTATCAAACTGAAGCCGTGTATGCCTGGATCCTCGGACCACATACCTCGTCTAAATTGTTATTTTTATCAAGTGTTAGACAGAACCTTAGTTATGTCTGGTCGTCGGATCATCTACTTTGGGGAAATTACCACTTCAATTCTTTCCATTTACTATCAAACTGAAGCTTGGTTTGCCTGGATCCTCAGGCCACATAGCTCGTCTAAATTGATATTTTTATCAAGTGTTAGATAGAACCTGATTTATGTCTAGTCCTCGAATCATCTACTTTCGGGAAATTAATTCTTCAATTCTTTTCATTTAGTTTCAAACTAAAGCCTGGTATGCCTGGATCCTCGGACCACATACCTCGTCTAAATTGATATTTTTTTCAAGTGTTAGACAGAACCTTAGTTATGTCGGTTCCTCGAATCATCTACTTTGGGGAAATTAACACTTCAATTCTTTCCATTTACAATCAAACTGAAGCTTGGTATGCCTAGATCCTCAGACCACATACCTCGTCAAAATTTATATTTTTATCATGTGTTCGACAGAACCTTAGTCATGTCTGGTCCTCGGATCATCTTCTTGGGAGAAATTAACACTTCAATTCTTTTCATTTAGTATCAAACTGAAGCCGTGTATGCCTGGATCCTCGAACCACACATCTCGTCTAAATTGATATTTTTATCAACTGTTAGACAGAACCATAGTCATGTCTGGTCCTCGGATCGTCTACTTTGGGGAAATTAAATCTTCAATTCTTTTCACTCAGTATCAAACTGAAACCTGGTATTCCTAAATCCTCAGACCACATAGCTCGGCTAAATTTATTTTTTTATTAAGTGTTAGATGGAACCTTATTTATGTTTGGTACTCTGATTATCTAATTTGAGGAAATTAACACTTCAATTCTTTTCATTTAGTATCAAACTAAAGCTTGGTATGCCAGGATCGTCGGACCACATACCTCATGAAAATTGAGATTTTTATCAAGTGTTAGACATAACCTAAGTTATGCTCGGTCCTTCGATCATCTATTTTGGGGAAATTAACACTTCAATTCTTTATATTTAGTATCAAATTGAATCTTGGTATGCTTGGATCCTCAGACTACCTACCTCGTCTAAACTGATATTTTTAACAGGTGTTCGGCAAAACCTCAGTAATGTTTGCTCCTCACATCATCTACTTTTGGGAAATCAATACTTCAATTCTTTTCATTTAATATCAAACTAAAGCTAGGTATGCCTGGATCCTTATACCACATACGTCGTCTAAATTGATATTTTTATCAAGTGTTACACAGAACCTTAGTCTTGTCTGATCCTCGGATCAACTACTTTGGGGAAATTAACACTTCGATTCTTTTCATTTAGTATCAAACTGAAGCCTGCTATTCCTGGATCCTCGGACCACATAGCTCGTCAAAATTTATTTTGTTTATCAAGTGTTAGATAGAACCTTATTTATGTCTGGTCCTCGGATCATCTACTTTGAGGAAATTAACAGTTCAATTCTTTTCATTTAGTATCAAACTAAAGCTAGGAACGCCAAGATCGTCGGACCACGTACCTCATAAAAATTGAGATTTTTATCAAGTGTTAGACATAACCTAAGTTATGCTTGGTATTTCGATCATCTATTTTGGGGAAATTAACACTTCAATTCTTGATATTAGTATCGAACTGAATCTTGGTACGCTTGGATCCTAAGACTGACTACCTCGTCTAAATTGATATTTTTATCAGGTGTTCGGCAAAACCTCAGTAATGTCTGGTCCTCACATCATCTACTTTTGGGAAATCAATACTTCAATTCTTTTCATTTAGTATCAAACTAAAGCATGGTATGCCTGGATCCTCGGACCACATACCTCGTCTAAATTGATATTTTTATCAAGTGTTAGACAGAACCTTAGTTATGTCTGGTTCTCGGATCATCTACTTCGGGGAAATTAACACTTCAATTCTTTTCATTTAGTATCAAACTGAAGCTTGGTATGCCTGGACCCTCGGACCACATACCTCGTCTAAATTGACATTTTTACCAAGTGTTCGACAGAACCTTAGTTATGTCTGGTCCTCACATCATCTACTTTTGGGAAATTAACACTTCAATTCTTTCCATTTACTATCAGACTGAAGCTGGTAGGCCTGGATCCTCAGACCACATAGCTCGTCTAAATTGATATTTTTATCAAGTGTTCAACAGAACCTTAGTTATGTCTGGTCCTCACATCATCTACTTTTGGGAAATTAACACTTCAATTCTTACCATTTACTATCAAACTGAAGCTTGGTATGCCTAATCCTCAGACCACCTACCTCGTCCAAATTGATATTTTTATCAAGTGTTCGACAGAACCTTAGTTATGTGGTCCTCGGATCATCTACTTTCGAGAGAAATTAATTCTTAAATTGTTTTCATTTAGTTTCAAACTGAAGCCTGGTATGCCTAGATCCTCGATCACATACCTCGTCTAAATTGATATTTTTATCATGTGTCAGACAGAACCTTAGTTATGTCGGATCCTCGAATCTACTTTGGGGAAATTAACACTTCAATTCTTTTCATTTAGTATGAAACTTAAGATTGGTATGCCTGGATCCTCGGACCACATACCTCGTCTAAATTGATATTTTTATCAAGTGTTCGATAGAACCTTAATTATGTGGTCCTGGCTCATCTACTTTGGAGAAATTAACACTTCTATTCTTTTCATTTAGTATCAAACTGAAGCCGTGTATGCCTGGATCCTCGGACCACATACCTCGTCTAAATTGATATTTCTATCAAGTGTTAGACAGAACCTTAGTTATGTCTGGTCCTCAGATCATCTACTTTTGTGAAATAATACTTCAATTCTTTTCATTTAGTATCGAACTAAAGCTTGGTATGCCGGATCCTCGTACCACATACCTCGTCTAAATTGATATTTTTATCAAGTGTTAGACAGAACCTTAGTCATGTCTGGTCCTCGGATCATCTACTCTGGGGAAATTAACACTTCAATTCTTTTCATTTAGTATCAAACTGAAGCCTGCTATTCCTGGATCCTCGTACCACATACCTCGTCTAAATTGCTATTTTTATCAAGTGTTAGACAGAACCTTAGTCATCTCTGGTACTCGGATCATCTACTTTGGGGAAATTAACACTTCAATTCTTTTCATTTAGTATCAAACTGAACCCTGCTATTCCTGGATCCTCGGACCACAAAGCTCGTCTAAATTTATTTTGTTTATCAAGTGTTAGATAGAACCTTATTTATGTCTGGTCCTCGGATCATCTACTTTGAGGAAATTAACACTTCAATTCTTTTCATTTAGTATCAAAATAAAGCTAGGTATGCCAGGATCGTCGGACCACATACCTCATGAAAATTGAAATTTTTATCAAGTGTTAGGCATAACCTAAGTTATGCTTGGTCCTTCGATCATCTATTTTGGGGAAATTAACACTTCAATTCTTTATATTTAGTATCGAACTGAATCTTGGTATGCTTGGATCCTCAGACTACCTACCTCCTCTAAATTGATTTTTTTATCAGGTGTTCGGCAAAACCTCAGTAATGTCTGGTCCTCACATCATCTACTTTTGTGAAATCAATACTTCAATTCTTTTCATTTAGTATCAAACTAAAGCTTGGTATGCCTGGATCCTCGTACCACATACCACGTCTAAATTGATATATATATGAGTGTTAGACAGAACCTTAGTCATGTCTGGTTCTCGAATCATCTATTTTATGGAAATTAACACTTCAATTCTTTATATTTAGTATCAAACTGAATCTTGGAATGCTTGGATCCTCAGACTGCCTACCTCGTCTAAATTGATATTTTTTATCAGGTGTTCGGCAAAACCTCAGTTATGTCTGGTCCTCACATCATCTACTTTTGGGAAATCAATACTTCAATTCTTTTCATTTAGTATCAAACTAAAGCTTGGTATGCCTGGATCCTCGTACCACATACCTCGTCCAAATTGATATTTTTATCATGTGTTAGACTGATCCTTAGTTATGTCGGGTCCTCGAATCATCTACTTTGGGGAAATTAACACTTCAATTCTTTTCATTTAGTATGAAACTTAAGATTGGTATGCCTGGATCCTCGGACCACATACCTCGTCTAAATTGATATTTTTATCAAGTGTTCGACAGAACCTTAATTATGTCTGGTCCTCGGATCATCTACTTTGAAGAAATTAACACTTCTATTCTTTTCATTTAGTATCAAACTGAAGCCGTGTATACCTGGATCATCGGACCACATACCTCGTCTAAATTGATATTTTTATCAAGTGTTAGACAAAACCTTAGTTATGTCTGGTCCTCAGATCATCTACTTTTGTGAAATTAATACTTCAAATCTTTTCCTTTAGTATCAAGCTAAAGCTAGGTATGCCTGGATCCTCGGACCACATAGCTAGTCTAATTTGATATTTTTATCAAGTGTTAGACAGAGCCTCAGTCATGTCTGGTCCTTGGATCGTCTACTTTGGGGAAATTAACACTTCAATTCTTTTCATTTATTATCAAACTGGAACCTGGTATTCCTGGATCCTCGGACAACATAGCTCGCCCAAATTTATTTTTTTATCAGGTGTTAGATGGAACCTTATTTATGTCTGGTCCTAGGATCATCTACTTTGAGGAAATTAACACTTCAATTCTTTTCATTTAGTATCAAACAAAAGCTTGGTATGCCAGGATCGTCGGACCACATACCTCATGAAAATTTTGATTTTTATCAGTGTTAGACATAACCTAAGTTATGCTTGGTCCTTCGATCATCTATTTTGGAGAAATTAACACTTCAATTATTTATATTTAGTATCGAACTGAATCTTGGTATGCTTGGATCCTCAGACTACCTACCTCGTCTAAATTGATTTTTATCAGGTGTTCGGCAAAACCTCAGTAATGTCCGGTCCTCACATCATCTACTTTTTGGAAATCAATACTTCAATTCTTTTCATTTACTAATCAACTAAAGCTTGGTATGCCTGGATCCTCGTACCACATACCTCGTCTAAATTGATATCTTTATCAAGTGTTAGACAGAACCTTAGTCATGTCTGGTTCTCGAATCATCTATTTTCGGGAAATTAACACTTCAATTCTTTCTATTTAGTATAAACTGAATCTTGGAATGCTTGGATCCTCGGACTGCCAACCTCGTCGAAATTGATATTTTTATCAGGTGTTCGGCAAAACCTCAGTTATGTCTGGTCCTCACATCATCTACTTTTAGGAAATCAATACTTCAATTCTTTTCATTAGTATCAAACTAAAGCTTGGTATGCCATGATCGTCGGACCACATACCTCATGAAATTTTGATTTTTATCAGTGTTAGACATAACCTAAGTTATGCTTGGTCCTTCGATCATCTATTTTGGAGATATTAACACTTCTATTATTTATATTTAGTATCGAACTGAATCTTGGTATGCTTGGATCCTCAGACTACCTACCTCGTCTAAATTGATATTTTTATCAGTGTTCGGCAAAACCTCAGTAATGTCCGGTCCTCACATCATCTACTTTTTGGAAATCAATACTTCAATTCTTTTCATTACTAATCAAACTAAAGCTTGGTATGCCTGGATCCTCGTACCACATACCTCGTCTAAATTGATATCTTTATCAAGTGTTAGACAGAACCTTAGTCATGTCTGGTTCTCGAATCATCTATTTTCGGGAAATTAACACTTCAATTCTTTATATTTAGTATCAAACTGAATCTTGGAATGCTTGGATCCTCGGACTGCCTACCTCGTCGAAATTGATATTTTTATCAGGTGTTCGGCAAAACCTCAGTTATGCCTGGTCCTCACATCATCTACTTTTAGGAAATCAATACTTCAATTCTTTTCATTTAGTATCAAACTAAAGCTTGGTATGCCTGGATCCTCGTACCACATACCTCGTCCAAATTGATATTTTTATCAAGTGTTAGGCAGGACCTTAGTTATGTCTGGTTCTGGATCATCTACTTTGGGGAAATTAACACTTCAATTCTTTTCATTTAGTATCAAACTGAATCTTGGTATGCCTGGACCCTCGGACCACATACCTCGTCTAAATTGATATTTTTATCAAGTGTTAGACAGAACCTTAGTTATGTCTGGTTCTCGGATCATATCTTTGGGGAAATTAACACTTCAATTCTTTTCATTTAGTATCAAACTGAAGCTTGGTATGCCTGGACCCTCGGACCACATACCTCGTCTAAATTGATTTTTATCAAGTGTTCGACAGAACCTTGTTATGTCTGGTCCTCACATCATCTACTTTTGGGAAATTAACACTTCAATTCTTTCCATTTACTATCAGACTGAAGCTTGGTAGGCCTGGATCCTCAGACCACATAGCTCGTCTAAATTGATATTTTTATCAAGTGTTTAACAGAACCTTAGTTATGTCTGGTCCTCCATCCATCTACTTTTGGAAAATTAACACTACAATTCTTACCATTACTATCAAACTGAAGCTTGGTATGCCTAGATCCTCAGACCACATACCTCTCCAAATTGATATTTTTATCAAGTGTTTCGACAGACCTTAGCTGTCTGGTCCTCGATCATCTACTTTCGGAAATTACTTCATTCTTTTCATTTAGTTTCAAACTGAAGCCTGGTATGCCGGATCCTCGGATCACATACCTCGTCTAATTGATATTTTTATCATGTGTTAGACAGAACCTCAGTTTATGTCGGATCCTCGAATCATCTACTTGGGGAAATTAACACTTCAATTCTTTTCATTCAGAATTAAACTTAAGATTGTATGCCTGGATCCTCGGACCACAATACCTCGTCTAATTGATATTTCTATCAAGTGTTAGACAGAACCTTAGTTATGTCTGTCCTCAGAGCATCTACTTTTGTGAATCATACTTCAATTCTTTTCATTTAGTATCGAACTAAGCTTGGTATGCCTGGATCCTCGTACCACATACCTCGTCTAAATTGATATTTTTATCAAGTGTTAGACAGAACCTTAGTCATGTCTGGTCCTCGGATCATCTACTCTGGGGAAATTAACACTTCAATTCTTTCATTTAGTATCAAACTGAATCTTGGTATGCTTGGATCCTCAGACTACCTACCTCGTCTAAATTGGATATTTTTATCAGGTGTTCGGCAAAAACCTCTGTAATGTCTGGTCCTCGCATCATCTACGTTTGGGAAATCAATACTTCAATTCTTTTCATTTAGTATCAAATTGATATTTTATCAAGGGTTATACAGAACCTTAGTTATGTCTGGTCCTCGGATCATCTACTTTGGGGAAATTAACACTTTCAATTCTTTCCATTGAGTACCAAATAGAAGCTTGGTCTGCCTGGATCCTCGGACCAAATTACCTCGTCTAAATCGATATTTCTATCAAGTGTAGATAGAACCTGATTTATGTCTGGTCCTCGGATCATCTCTTCGGGAAATTAATTTCTTCAATTCTTTCATTTAGTTTCAAAACTGAAGCCTGGTATGCCTGATCCTCGGACCACATACCTCGTCTAAATTGATATTTTTATCAAGTGTTAGACAGAAACTTAGTTATGTCGGGTCCTCAAATCATCTACTTTGGGGAAATTAACACTTCAATTCTTTTCATTTAGAATGAAACTGAAGATTGGTATGCCTAGATCCTCGGACCACTTACCTCGTGTAAATTGATATTTTATCAAGTGTTCGACAGAACCTTAGTTATGTCTGGTCCTCGGATCGTCTACTTTGGAGAAATTAACACTTCTATTCTTTTCATTTAGTATCAAACTGAAGCCGTGTATGCCTGGATCCTCGGACCACATACCTCGTCTAAATTGATATTTTTATCAAGTGTTAGACAGAACCTTAGTTATGTCTGGTCCTCGGATCATCTACTTTAGAGATATTAACACTTCAATTCTTTTCATTTAGTATCAAACTGAAGCCGTGTATGCCCGGATCCTCAGACCACATACCTCGTCTAAATTGTTATTTTTATCAAGTGTTAGACAGAACCTTAGTTATGTCTGGTCCTCGGATCATCTACTTTGGGGAAATTACCACTTCAATTCTTCCATTTACTATCAAACCGAAGCTTGGTTTGCCTGGATCCTCAGGCCACATAGCTCGTCTAAATTGATATTTTTATCAAGTGTTTGATAGAACCTGATTTATGTCTGGTCCTCGGATCATCTACTTTTGGGAAATTAACACTTCAATTCTTTCATTTTGTACCAACAGAAGCTTCGTATGCCTGGATCCTCGGACCACATACCTCGTCTAAATTGATATTTTTATCAAGTGTTAGACAGAACCTTAGTTATGTCTGGTCCTCGGATCATCTACTTTGGGGAAATTAACACTTCAATTCTTTCCGTTTACTATCAAACTGAAGCTTGGTTTGCCTGGATCCCAGGCCACATAGCTATTCTAAATTGATATTTTTATCAAGTGTTTGATAGAACCTGATTTATGTCTAGTCCTCGGATCATCTACTTTCGGGAAATTAATTCTTCAATTCTTTTCATTTAGTTTCAAACTAAAGCCTGGTATGCCTGGATCCTCGGACCACATACCTCGTCTAAATTGATATTTTTATCAAGTGTTAGACAGAACCTTAGTTATGTCTGGTACTCGGATCATCTACTTTGGAGAAATTAACACTTCAATTCTTTTCATTTAGTATCAAACTGAAGCCGTGTATGCCTGGATCCTCGGACCACATACCTCGTCTAAATTATTATTTTTATCAAGTGTTAGACAGAACCTTAGTTATGTCTGGTCGTCGGATCATCTACTTTGGGGAAATTACCACTTCAATTCTTTCCATTTACTATCAAACTGAAGCTTGGTTTGCCTGGATCCTCAGGCCACATAGCTCGTCTAAATTGATATTTTTATCAAGTGTTAGATAGAACCTGATTTATGTCTAGTCCTCGGATCATCTACTTTCGGGAAATTAATTCTTCAATTCTTTTCATTTAGTTTCAAACTAAAGCCTGGTATGGCTGGATCCTCGGACCACATACCTCGTCTAAATTGATATTTTTTTCAAGTGTTAGACAGAACCTTAGTTATGTCGGTTCCTCGAATCATCTACTTTGGGGAAATTAACACTTCAATTCTTTTCATTTAGAATGAAACTTAAGATTGGTATGCCTAGATCCTCGGACCACATACCTTGTCTAAATTGATATTTTTATCAAGTGTTCGACAGAACCCTAGTTATTTCTGGTCCTCGGATCATCTACTTTGGAGAAATTAACACTTCAATTCTTTTCATTTAGTATCAAACTGAGGTCGTGTTTGCCTGGATCCTCGGACCACATACCTTCTCTAAATTGATATTTTTATCAAGTGTTAGAAAGAACCTTAGTTATGTCTGGTCCTTAGATCATCTACTTTTGTGAAATTAATACGTCAATTCTTTTCGTTTAATATCAAGCTAAAGCTAGGTATGCCTGGATCCTCGGACCACATACCTCGGCTAAATTTATATTTTTATCAAGTGTTAGACAGAACCTTAGTTATGTCGGGTCCTCGGATCATCTACTTTGGGCAAATTAACTCTTCAATTCTTTTCATTTACTATCAAACAGAATCTTAGTATGCATGGATCCTCGGACCACATACCTCGTCTAAATTGATATTTTTATCAAGTGCTCGACAAAACCTTAGTTATGTTTGGTCCTCACATCATCTACTTTTGGGAAATCTACACTTCAATTCTTTTCATTTAGTATCAAACTAAAGCTTGGTATGCCTGGATCCTCAGACCACATTCCTCGTCTAAATTGATATTTTTATCAAGTGTTAGACAGAACCTTAGTTATGCCTGGTCCTTGGATCATCTATTTTGGGAAATTAACAGCTCAATTCTTTTCATTTAGTATCAAATTGAAGCTTAGTATGCCTGGATCCTTGGACCACATACCTCGTCCAAATTGATATTTTTATCAAGTGTTAGACAGGACCTTAGTTATGTCTGGTGCTCGGATCATCTACTTTGTGGAAATTAACACTTCAATTCTTTTCATTTGATGTCAAACTGAAGCATGGTATGCTTGGATCCTCGGACCACGTACCTCGTCTAAATTGATATTTTATGAAGTGTTAGACAAATCCTTAGTTATATCTGGTCCTCAGATCATCTACTTTTGGGAAATTAATACTTCAATTCTTTTCTTTTAGTATCAAACTAAAGCTTGGTATGCCTAGATCCTCGGACCACATAGCTCGTCTAAATTGATATTTTATCAAGTGTTAGATAGAACCTTATTCATGTCTGGTCCTCGGATCATCTACTTTGGGGAAATTAACACTTCAATTCTTTTCATTTAGTATCAAACTAAAGCTTGGTATGCCAGGATCCTCGGACCGCATACCTCGTCTGAATTGAGATTTTTATGAAGTGTTAGACATAACCTTTGTTATGCCTGGTCCTTGGATCATCTACTTTGGGGAAATTAATACTTCTATTCTTTTCATTTAGTATCAAACTGAATCTTGGTATGCTTGGATCATCGGACAACATACCTCGTCTAAATTGATATTTTTATCAAGTGTTCGACAAAACTTCAGTTATGTTTGGTCCTCGGATCATCTACTTTGGAGAAATTAACACTTCAATTCTTTTCATTTAGTATCAAACTGAAGCCGTGTATGCCTGGATCCTCGGTCCACATACCTCGTCTAAATTGATATTTTTATCAAGTGTTAGACAGAACCTTAGTTATGTCTGGTCCTCAGATCATCTACTTTTGTGAAATTAATATTTCAATTCTTTTCGTTTAGTATCAACTAAAGGTAGGTATGCCTGGATCCTCGGGCCACATACCTCGTCTAAATTTATATTTTTATCAAGTGTTAGACAGAACCTTAGTTATGCCTGGCCCTTGGATCATCTACTCTGGGGAAATTAACACTTCAATTCTTTTCATTTAGTATCAAATTGAAGCTTGGTATGCCTGGATCCTCGGACCACATAACTCGTCTAAATTGATATTTTTATCAAGTGTTAGACAGAACCTTAGTTATGTCTAGTCCTCTTATCATCTACTTTGGGGAAATTAACATTTCAATTCTTTTCACTATGTATCAAACTGAAGCTTGGTATGCTTGGATCCTCGGACCACATGCCCCATCTAAATGGATATCTCACTAAGTGTTGAGAAGAGCCTGGGTTTTGGTCCTTGGACGTGCCCATCTAAATGAAATTCAACTACGTTCAATCCGTATATCTTGTAGTCTCCCTAAGATAGTTTTAAATGGATGGAAATCCATGAGCATCACTTAATGCATTTGCAGACATATTGAACATGTTTATTGCCTAATTCACTCTAGGTTGCTGCCTTAGATTTGTTAACTAATAAAGGTAAAATGATTGTTGTTCTAAATATAGCAAAACAAGTATGAAGTAGTGTGATCAAGGTAAAAAAAAAAAAAGCAAAAACATCAAACAAAGGTGGTAGAACTTGTGTTTTCATTCAATTCAAATTTCTTTGGAATTACAAAATACTTGCGAGCTGTCGTTATTACATTAGGTAGAGATAAAGGGAAAGGCTAGAGAAAAGAGGAGAATAGTCAGTGCTTCAACTTTATCTTCAAAGGGCCTTTAGGATCTTGTGGGAGTTGAGGTTGTGCAGAGGACTCAATAGCTATTCCTTTGCCTTTTGGATCATCCTTTAAGGTTTTTGGATTTGTCTGATCATCCTGCTTGTCCTTGGAGGAGTCTTTGGGGTCACTTGAGGGTTGTGTATCCTCTAGTGCCTTTCCTTCTATTGGATCAGCTTGCTTTGGGAGTTGACTTTCAGGAAAGGCAGAGTCTTCAGCTATCTCACTTTCTTTGTCCTCAGATACTTGTAGGTCAACATCATCATTAACTTGAGGAAGGTCAGAGGCTCGAATGGCTGGAGGGAAGTAGACACTCTCTACCTTCCAAAGGGTAGAAGAAGCCTCAACCCCAGCTCGGGAAAGTGCCTCATTCCACACTTGGAGGCAGTAATGCTTGCATACCTCAGGGACCTGAACCTTGAAAGTTTCTGTGATCTCCTTCACGCTGACCTCATAACCTTCTTGTTCAGCTCGGTCTTTTGCATTCTCAACCTCTTCTTTTTCTTGGATGGCCTTTTCTTTGGTCTTGATGGCCTCCTCCTTTACCCTCTCAGACTCCTTTAAATCTTTTCTAAGATCCTCAATTAGCTTTCTCGCGGCAGCAAGGTTCTCATCAGTTTGCCTGAGCAGCAGTCTTTGGTCCTCAGTTTGTTTCGCATTTGTTTTAAGAGCGGCATCTAAGCTGGACTTCTCACTCTCTGCCTTGGTAAGTTTATCCATGACCTCTTGTAGTTTTTTCTTTTGTAGGTCCAAGATCCTTTGGGCAATTTCATGCCTTGATTCTTCAGCCTTTAAGGACTTATACAAGCTAATAGCGATCTCTTCTGCCCTATAAGCAGACTGAACAGCCTATGCATGGAAGACAACAATATAATTAGACAAAGTTACAATTTTTATAAAGTAACAGGAATAGAAGTAAACAAGGCTTGGACGAGATGCTTACCATGGCAAGCTCCTTCTTCAAAATCATGAAGACATTTTGGTCTCTCATTTTTCTGAGCTTACCCATATCCTCGGGTAACAGCAAAGCTTGCTCCAATGCGTCTGCTACGCAAGCGGCTGTTCCCTCATTGGAGTTCCTGATGGATGCGTCAACAGTGACTACATGGTCATCCATAGTCATATTAGGGACCCAGATTGGAGCGTGTACAGCAGCGTGAGATTCGGTTCGTCTATCTGACCTTGTTTGCACGGTGCGGGCCTGTTTTGCTTCTTTTTCGAGCTCAAGCTCCTTGGGAAGAGAGCCTTTCCCTCCCTTCATCACTTGTTTCCCTTTTTGCTAGTCCCATTTCTTTTGTGGTCAGCCGGGTTGGTACGCTGAGATTAGGAAGGAGGGGGAGGAGGAGGGAGCCTAGATTCAAGGCCTTTTTTCAGCCCCTTTATCTTGAACCCTGGTGCGGGGTTCCTTAGGAAGCTCTTGAGTCCCTGCTTGAGCTTTTAGTACATCTTTGAGACTCGGCTTTGGCTTGCACTAGATACCAATGGGATCAGGTTACTGGATGATGTCTTGTAGGGTTTGAGAGGATGTGCCGAGGACAGAAACTTGGTCTTCAGGGGGGTGAGGTTGATTAAAAACCTCGAACTTGTCCTTGGAATCGGATACTTCAACAATCTCTTCTTCTTCCTTTATGCCAGGTTGGGAAGAGGTTGCTTCACCAAATGTATGTTGTGTTGAAAGAGGGATTAGGGGAATACCTTCCAGAACGGGTTGTGGGGGTTGTACGGGTTGGGTAACCAAGGTACCCTGAGGAATAGAAGCCCCCTCGGGTAGCAGAAAACCTTCAACGGCAACGCTTATTAGGGGAAGACTGTTAGGATTAGTGCCCTTAAATCCTATTGTGTGATGCTATGTATGACATTATGTAAGACATGATGTATGACCTAATATTGTGATTGATAAGTTATTTTATTATTATCTAAAATAATGGTAACATGAATATAGAACATTTTCATATAGTCCATGAGATGCATTGTATGTGATTTATGTGAAAAGTCACAGAAGATGTAAATCGCAAGTTCTTTGTAACTCAGAATTTATAGTTCGTAGTCGGTGATAAAATTGGGCATTTCATCTGTGAAGACTATACCGTGTCAACTAAGATGATTTGTCTTGATCATGGAAGTGAAGACTTCTAGTTGATATGTTGATATGTTTTAAGAGTTAAAACATATTGAACAGGACCGCTGTGAGATTTATTGTTCTCCTAATGACTGTCAAATGAATAATAAATCTCACGACTTCTATTTGCATGAACTCTTAATCCTGAGAGAATAATGGACCTGATCATGAAGTGTAGGTTGCTTTGATATATCAGGAGTGAGATCTCAAGTGACGGTCAGAACCTCAGTATGTTGGGCAGTCACATTTAGTGTTGATGGAACATATATTCTCAAGATAGAATTCATAGTCTCTTGATGGAGATATAAAATATTCCCTTGAGATAAGTTTAATGGTTTCAATTATTCAGAGAGTTAGGCCTAACCACTTTAGTAAGAAATTACTAAAGTATATATTTATGAAATTGGATTTCATAAATATATAATGAATAACTTTAAAGAATTAAACCGGGTACTCAAGGATAAGATGTAGTAATTTACAAAGTGGCAGTCTATATTTACGACTTTTTGTTACTACGAATATTTTATGAAGGGGTTACGTGTATAATAAAGTCTTGGGATATAATTTATTAATAAGGCCTAGAGTGCAATTATATTTATATAGTGGTATTAAATATAATTAATGGTAACTTTGGACTTGTCAAGAGTTGACGGAAAATCCCAAAGCCCATTGAAGCTAGTGTCTTATTGGTCCCTTTTGGTCCCAGTCCAAGCCACACACTAAATCCCAATTGGAAAGGCCCAATAGGCCAACCCAATTAGATAATTAGTTAGTTATAAAGGGAGAAACATACAAAAATTTTATAAGAAGAGATTAGAAAAGAAAAAGACACGGTGTGTGAGAGAGTGTGAGACACACTTTCATTCTCCCTTTGAAAAACTGATTGAGAGACCACACATCTTGGGCGTAAAGAGGAATTGGAGTGAAGATTAAAAGTGTTCCCAAGTACTTCTAATCTTTGTTTGAATTTCTCCACACCAAGGTACGCTATCTTGTTCTTAAATTCTAAAATTTATGTAGTGCACGTTATCAATCATGAATGAAATAGATCCTTGTTCGTTGCTTCCGCTGTGGGTTTTGTATGAGATACAAAACCAGAATTTTTCCTTTAATTGGTATCAGGGCTAGGTTTTCATATCATGATTGTATAGCGTGTGATTGAGTTTCAGAAATTTAAGAAAACTGTT
>JAGHPS010001282.1:0-16156 GCA_020976635.1 Castanea crenata | reverse complement strand
TTTTTTTTATACAAATTTTCAATTTTTTTTTGCAATGACTTAATCATTTTAAGCGTGGACATAAAAGAATATTACATGAATTTCTCTATGAGTCATGAATAGATTATATGAATTTCTTTCTGCATTAAAAAGAAAGGAAATATTACAAATGCCCTCAGGAAATTGATAACAAACTTTTTTAAGAAAATTTTTATGGGAAAAGAAAAAAAAACTATTTCCCATAAAAGTGGTGACAAAAATTTCCTAAAATGAATTGTTACTATTCCCCAAGGGCAACCTTCCACATGACCATAAAAGAAATAGAAAAAAAAAAAAAAAACTTGGGTGGCAAATGTTAGAGATATGGCTCAAATTTACACGTACAATTTTTTTTTCTCTAATAAGATATTTTTTAAAATTATTTACTAGAAACATGAAAGTAAATTTATTCATTTATATATATTTTTTTATTCTCCTATTTCTCTTTTCAACAAAGTAAAGAAGTTTTTCATCTTATCAAAAAAAAAGGAAAAGGTTTTTCATCACTTCACTTTTTTATTTCTCCAACCAAAAAAAAAAAAAACTTATTTCTCTTTTCAACAAAGTCAATAAGTTTTTCATCTTATAAAAAAAAAGTGTATTTGATTGGGAGGGGAGAGGGGGAAAAATATGGAGCTCGACCATTTTTTCTTCGAGTTCATTAAAATTCAATTCTCCCAAAATAGAGAGAAAATAAAGAGAAAGAAAGAGGGTTGATGGAATTACCCATCTACCCCCAATCCTCCCCCCCCCCCCCCCCCCAAACTCTATATGTTTATTTTTCTCTTTTTTCTTTTTCTTTTTTTCCATTTTTACTTCATTTTTTGTTTTTTTTTCCCTAATAAGATATTTTAAAAAAATTATTTACTAAGAATATGATAATAAATTTATACATTTATATTTTCTATCTTTCCATTTCTTTTTTTTATCAACAAAAAAATATTTTCCATCACTCTACTTTTACATCTCTCAAACTAAACAGCACAAAAAAAAAAAAATAAAATATTTTACTCCTTTATTTTTTATCATTCTACTTTTCTATCACTAATCAAACCGACATTAAGGTCCGTTTGGATAGAGATTATTGCTGAAAACTGAAAACTGAAAACACTGTAGCAAAATAATTTTTAAATGTGTGAATAGTGTCGTGGACCCATTTTTAATAAAAAAAATTATGTAAAGTGAAGTTTGTGGTCCCGTGAACAGTACACGGGACCCCCACAAAAATGCTGAAAAGTCAGCAAAAGTGGGCTACTGTTCATGCACAGTGCTGAACAGTAGCCGCTGTCCCTGACCCGTGCTGCAGCTGAAGAAAAAAAAAAAAAAAAAAAAAAACGCAAAACGCGCAGACGCTAGGTGCAAAACGCCCAATCCAAACTCAGCCTAAATAACTAGTATTTTCACTATTTTTTTATGTGCCCGGATTACATTTCACCAAAAAAGAATAATAATGCAAGTGGAGCGCAACTCTCTTACATGAAAGTTGTAAATTACTAGTTTTTTAGTTTCACATGGCTTGGTGGACTGACATAGGGAATGGAAATTCGTGTTGACAGGTAATGTGAAAATATCGAATAGTAAAAAATACCACGTGATTTGGTGGACTGCCATAGGGAATCTAAACACGTTGACTGGGAATCAAATACGCTTTCCCATGCAGCACAACGTATTTGGTGGACGACACATTTTGCTCCGAAACACCAATTAACAGTTTATAGTGAATGCGTTTGGATAGAGGCTGGCGTCCACGTCTGGCCAGATTTTTTTTTTTTTTTTCTACGCGCATGTGTCACTGTTCATTGGCCATGAACAGTGATTTTAGGCCAATGAACATTACTTTTTGGGATGAACAGTAATTTTTACACATTAAAAAATTATTTTTGTACAGTATTTTCAGTTTTCAATTTTCAGTTTTCAGGAATAAGTTCTATCCAAACAGACTCAGTGTATGGCTACAATTTTTTTTTCCTTTCAAAAAAAAAAAATCTACGAAAAGAATTTTTTTTTAAATTTTTATTTTACCTCGCCTCAGAATTTCGTACGCTGAAAAAAGAAAAAAACTTTCTCAATTGCTAGACTTTTATTTATTTTAATGTGTCTAAAAAAATATAGCTTTTCTTTGAAAAAGTTAAGGATGTTTCGTACATATATTTAAAAATTAAAAATATATATTTAAAAATATATTTAGAAATACGTGTAGGTAAAAAGTGTGTAATAATACATGTAATATTGTTTAAAATTTAAAACATGTGTTTAAGTGAGTGTACCAAAGGGCCTTAATAACTAAATTTCTTAATTTATTTTTTTTACTTTTTTAAAAAATATATCAATTCCATTTTGCATTAGAGTTTAAATCAAAGGTCTAATTAATGATGTCTTTAAGTATTTATATAATATATTTAAAAAATTTAATACAATTTTTATGAAAATAGAAAAAATTATCAAAATATTTATTGTTTATTTTTTCTTTTTTCCATAAAACTTAAGAGATGCTATATTCATAACATTTTCATAATAAATATTTAAATATTAGGTTGTTATTCGTTGTTATGTATGGAAAAAAAAAAGGTAATGGATTCAAATTAGATCGAATAAAACTTAAATCCTATAATATATTGTGAAATGTTAAAAACGCAACATTTCTCAAAAAATTTCTTAAAATAATCATTAACTAATACCTTTAAGGAATACATTAGATTTTTCCTTAAATTAATGATAATAGTTTTGAAAATGACATCCTTTTACATAAAAGACACTTAAATTATGTTCTCTTAAAAATTGGACTTTTGAACATAACAACAATTTGGGATATAGAAAGTAATTAGTAATAATATATACATGGTATTATTTTTAAACAAATTCAAATTTTTGCGATGAATTGGTCATTGTAAGAGTGGACATAAAAGTATATTGCATGAATTTCTTTATGAGTCGTGAAGTATTACATGAATTTCTTTCTCTGCATTAAAAGAACAGAAAAAAAATATAATAAATTAAAAAGACTGAAGTCATGATGACTACAGCTCATCTCTAACATTTCTAAAAATCTATATCGTGGATTCTAGTTGTTAACTGAGGAAGCCTAACACTTACCTGACTCGTAGTAAAATAAGGTACACCAGTTTTAGAAAGTGAATAGCTTCGATCGTCCATTATTCTTTCTCCAATACTCATAGCATCCACTCTATTTCTCTTCATTTCAGCTGTCCATATCTTTATAGTGTTCAGCTTTCGGGTATATTGAAAAAAGTTTTGCTTTCTGCTTTCTGTTACAGCTATAGACTAGTTTAGGCAGCACAATTACACAATTTAATTTCCCTTAATCCCTAAACACTTCCCTTAACCCGAAATCATGAATTCCCACTTAAATGTGAAACAATACTTCAGATGAAACCATGGGACCACAATAATTAAAAGATGAAACCATTTGAAAACAAATAAATAAACTCATTTACCATGGTTGTCAAAATCCCGATTTGGATCTTACCATCTTATGTTTTTACGACCTCGCCTATCCAAAACGATCTGGATCTTTCACGAATTTTTGGTAGAATCGCTACATCATTCAAGATCGGTAGAATTGAATGATTCTGATGATCCCAAATGATTCTAGTTTCTTATAATTTTCTTTAACTTGACAAAAGACGTTGGATGCAAATGAAATAACATCTTAATAAAGTATTACGTTTTGAGGTTTTTGGCTTCCTTAAATGATGTTTATAAATGAACGCAGTGATGTATGATAATTATATCAATAATGCAATTTTTTTGGTTTGTTTTGAATGAAAATGTATAATTTATGTGATTATTTAACTTACCAATATGTTATTATTTCTCAAATAATGTGAATCTTACAATTCACGTCCCGATCCTTCACGATCCGATCCTATGATCCATGATCCTACCTTCTACGATCCTACATAGGATCTTGATTTTGACAACATTGCATGTGACTCTGTAAGAGGGAAAAGGCAAGTGAACAAAAAATAAGTGGTCAAGAAGGGCTACTTCATTAAGGCCACATATTCTTAAGGGATTGAGATCAAGTGAGTATTGCACCTGGTGCAATAGCATTGGATAACTGAGATTGAAAGTTGAATTTTTAACTTTCAATCTCAACCATTGAATTAAAAAAGTTTTTAAAAAATGTTAAAAAGTTAAAGTTAAAAAATAGGATAATAAAAATCGATGTGAGATTGAGTTGGTGTAATTGCACCCTGTACAATGCCCTAAGCTTAGCACTGGATTCAAATCCATTCTCAAGTGAAAGATATTATTCTCAAGTTTCATATGAAAAAATAATATAGGAGATATTTGTTAAGGTCAAGTGTGCACAGGTGATATTTGGATGGCTGAGATTGAAGGTTGAATTTTCAACTTCCAATCTCAACTATTAAATTAAAAAAAATGTTAAAATGTAACACCCTAAAATCATAAGCAATAAAAGTCTATTTAATATGAAAAATCCATAAAAATATTAAATAAAAGAAACCAGCAACCTAAAATCTCATCACAAATGTCAGAGCTCTAATCCACCAAAATAAATCTCCATTACAATATTTAATACAATAAGAATAAAAAAAAAAAATCTTCAGTCCCACAAAATACTTCTTAACTGTTGACTCCTAGGAAATCTCTACTCCAATAATCCCTCTAATGTATCTGTAAGGGGAAAAAAGGAGGGGGTGAGATAACCAATAAGTGAAATTCACTAACATTGGGGCATGGTAACAACCTTTCAAAAAAATAATTCTTACAATAAATTTAAACTTGTACCTCATCAATATTTTATCATCAAATATTTCACCTAAAAATAATAATAATCTTATATATATATATTATATATTATATATATATCAATGCCATCACAAACACAATTTCTTAGGCTTACTCGTGGTCAACATTTACGCCTTGTTGACAGGGTTGTGCTGTCCCCTTTTATGGGCTGGAACCTCCTTTTCATCTTTCTTAAGGATGGCTCATTTGGAACCTAAAAGTGCACTCCCTTGCTAAGGAGCTTCCTTTTTGGATCCTTAATAGTATACTTCCTTGCTAAGGAGTTATCAAATGTACATTGTCTCATTTTCTACGACCGTCCCTTACTAAGGACTAGCTGCAGTATGATTGTCCCTTACTAAGGACTATACAACACTGAGCTTTTAATTACGACTTGCCATAGGTTTTCAAAACATATTCAAGATGCTCACATAAATATCCATTCAAGATGCTCACAAAAATATTCTATTCATAATTCTAAAAATATAAGGATATATCACACATACAATTTAAATAAATTTAGGTTGTCTCACAAGTTTTCATAAAACGAATAATTAATGTGCACATCAAGCAATTATAAAATATTCATTTATATATTAGAGTAAAACATATTTCTTTGATATAAATAGTTTAATAATCAACACTGTTTGGGAAAACCCCCAAAATTAGTAAAGACCACTTACCTCTTAGTTGCAATATAAAGGAAATCAATCTCCCTTGAATCACAACAATTCAGTAGAATTAGAACCTAGCAACACCAAAAATAGGTTCATCAATACACAATTTCCCACTTAAAAATCTATTTTCACACTTAAACGGTTTTATCCTAGACAATATTGATATATCCAAAATCCTCCATTTATTCACTTAACTATCTAATTCACTTTCAGCTTTGATCAGATTTTTGGACTAAAAAATTATCACTACCTAATTAAAATTTTCCATTAACATAATCATAGGTATTCATGAAACTTCAATAGGGCCGAATAATAAATATCTGACCAACCTGAACGTAACAACCATATTATTTATTCATGTCCATTCACTCTAACATTACATCTATCCAATTTAATATTAGAAGCCCTGTATAGCCTTAATTTATCCATCTAGTTGCTTAGCATTCCCACTTGATGCTACTGGATATCTATTGACTCTAATATATATATATATATATATTCAATCTAACATGGGAAGCCACTTACAAGCCTTACTATCATCTAGTTGCCTATTGTCCCTTTAAAGCCGCTGGACTAGTTTAGACAATTATAAAAGAGTGATGGTTGATTTGTTGAACAATGGAGGCTATGTATGAATACATATTAGCACAAGCACCCTTTTCCCTTTAACATAGTGACAAAGTCCAAGCCTATTACTCTATTTGTTCAATTTCAAAATCTATGGTGACCATACAGCTATATAATAAAATTCCTACTACAATATTGTAATCATCATGGTCGGCTAGAGAAGCCAAAGCCCTTCTTCTTTTTTGTCTTTTAGGTGGGTCCCTAGAGAAGCCAATGAGGCCGCCCACTTTCTTGCTAAAAGGAGTTTGATATACAGTATTCATGAACCCAAAGACAATTATTTACTTGGTACCAAACTAACATATGCACAGACCCAAGTCTTCCTATAGGCGTGGGACAAATGTTAGCTATTGACTATTCAAACTTCTTAAATTTAGAGCAAGACAGCCCTACCTGAAATTTTGATGCACAGCCGTAGCGGAGAAAGAAAACAAAGCTCAATCGTGTGTTGCGGCTGAAAAAAAAAAAAAAAATTTCTTATGTGCATATACGTGTAACTTAAAAGGGTAAAAACTAGAGTTTTCAAGGCCCATATATTTACTTATGCCTTCTCACTTGGGCTTTATATATATTAATATCTTAGACTAAAATCGATTTAATCTATTTAATTGTAGACCTTCTTATAATTTACATATAATAATTAAATTGGTATTAAAATTATGAGGTGTTACATAAAAAGTTAAAAAGTTAAAATTAGAAAATAAGATAGTAAAATGAACGTGAGATGAACTAGTGATATTCTGAATCAGTCCAACATAATATGACTATTGAAGACAGCATGTCTCAAATAGTGGAAGCAAATGAGCTGTCATCGTTTTCCTAATAATTTTAAAAATGTGAAGCGATAATCTTAAAAATAAAAAAGCTGTGTGACAGTAATAATTCAAAAAAACAGACAAGTGAAAGTCATAAAGCAAACAGCGTTAGCAAAAAAGTCATAAAGTGAAAAAAGTGAAGAATAAGAAGAGCGTGGTCGACAATTGCTACTTCAAGTCTGTAGTAAAAGGCTACTCGTTCTCTGTTTTGCTGAGAAGAAAGAAAATGCTTCTCATTCTCAACTCTCAGTCTCAAGTGAAATACAGAGCGGAGAAAAACCATCATTATATTTAATTTATTTCTCTCATTTGCGATCATCCCTACTTATAATTTCTTTATCACCTTCAATTGTAACTCCTCTTGTTAGCTCTCGAAGTGTATCATTCTTCTCAAGAAAATATTCAAGTTATTGTTCAAGTAGTCTATTCTTTAAAATATTTCACCACTGTATCTGCATATTCTAAATATTTGAAAGCATATAATTAGTTTTTGTTTCTATATTTGATAATTTGTTCTTTTGGATCTCCTAGGTTCCTACATCTATCTTCAAATTGAATATCAGATGGTGCAAGTCTTCGGTAACGATTTCGAGTAGTGGAGGTTGGAATTGAAAAACTTTTATATATTATTTTATAAATTTGAAGATTGTAAATTGTTGTTCAATTTCTACTTATGTCTATGTCATATATTCATTCTATCATTAATTATTAAGACCACACCTCATGAGGTTGAGGTTGTGGCCAGTTTGAATTTCTAATTGTTTGCTTTTAATCAATTAGTTTGTCTTTTTATTAGTAAAGTAACTTGTAATTTGTGTTTTCTCGGGAAACATTGACAATTAAAAAAAAAAAAAATTGAAGAATTTTGCCTATATTTTGTATTCTTCTTCTTCTTCTTCTTCTTCTTCATGTAACAAAGTATTGGTTGTGATATTACTACTCGTTAATCTGTGAGGATGTATGGAAAAAACACTTAAAGAAATTAAAAAAAATAGTAATCTTTTCAAATTTTTTACATTCTTATTATCAAATTAAAGAGATTTGAGAAATACTTAAAGAGATTTAAAAATAGTACTAAATGTAATCAAATTTATAAAAAAAATATATAGATAGTACGACTGTCATGTATTTCTTGATATAAAACAGAATATAATTGATATAATATTTGATAGTTTGTTCTTTTGGATCTCCTAGGTTCCTACATCTATCTTCAAAGAAAGGCTACTCATTCTCACTCTCAAGTGAAATACAGATTGGAGAAAACCGACTTGATATATTCCTCATTGGCGATCCTCCCTATTTGTATTTCTTTACTGTAAACTCCTCTTGTACGTAAGCTCTCGAAGTGTGAAGAAAATATTCAAGTGAAATTTACAAGTAAGTTTTTTCTTTAAAATATTTCATATTTTAAATATGGACTAATTACAACTTAAGTTAACTACTCATGGTTTGAAATTTGACATTTTATTCACTTAGATTAACTTAGTTAGGTTTCCGTAACCAAACTCAGTTAAAAATTAGACTAAATATGTATTTTTGTTCTCTTTTATGTTTCCTTCTTCTCAAAACACACAAAAAAAAAAAAAAAAAAGATAAAAAAGTGAGAGTTTTGTATAAATTAAGAACAAATATTACCACCACCATAGAAGCTTCAACTACAAAACTCACTTTTTCATCCTATTTTGTCTTATTCTTTTTGTTTGTATGTTTTGAGAGGAGAGAAATAAAAAGAGAGCAAAAATACATATGTAACCCCATTTTTTAATAGACATAGGTTATGGAACCCTAATTAAGCTAACTTCAATCAAGGATAGACAACTTAAATTTTGACTAAACCATAAGTGGGAAAGTTATAATTCGCCATTTAAATATTTAAAAGCATTGATTAGTATTTGTTTCAATATTTGATTATTTGTTATTTTGGATCCCCTAGGTTCCCACATCTATCTTTAAATTGAATATTGGCAAATCTTTTATTATCAATGAAACTTATCATTAGAAAAGAAAAAAAGGCCAAATTGTTTGATCAATTAATGATAAGTGGAAAAAAAAATTCTCACTTTAGCACCACCAATTATGTACACTATACATTAAGCACCTTTAGTATGATAATCACTCCACAAGTACAAAGTTGTATACACCATACAATCACACTATATATATATATATATATATATATCAAACACATTACATGCTATAATTAATGGAGTATGAAGTGAAACACTTGATTTTATAAATATAAAAAAAAAAGTGAAATTGTTGGAGTTTGACATGAGTTTTTATTGAAGGGAAGTTTCAATACAATTAAAATAAATTGGTCCCCTCAAGGAAAACATGACTCTATGGTTTCTTAAAATAGAAATAACAGATCCAAGGAAAATTGAAATGTAAATTGTAAAGCATCTCTTAAAACTGGCAAATCAAATACATGTATTAAACTTCATCTTTGTTGATTATGATTTAAATGTCAGTTGAACAAGATGCTAAAATTATATTTCTGTCGATGTCTTTTAATATCTTTCCTTGAGAATAAATGTGATTATCATAATTAAAGTAATAATTTGTTCAAAAGTGTTAATTGTGTTATCAGATAAGGATGATATTTTAGAAAGATTCAATTATTTTGTTTCGAAAGAAATAAAAAATGTCAAAATTTTGGTCCATAAACTATATAATTTTCTAATTTTTTTAATAGGATTATTAGTTATTTCATTTTAGTCCTTAAATCTTTATAAGCATTTTCTGGTATGTACGGTACCCTCACCTTCCCTTATCATTATTATGCAATAAAATTTAAATTAAAAAAAAAAAGCTAATATAGAAGATTAAGGAAAATTCCTTCATTCATGTTAACTTTTACAGTTTTACCTTGATTCTTATGCCGTAGGTCTCTCGTGTGGCGAGAAACAAGTCAAAGCATGGCACTCTCTATTTCTCTCCTTCCACTCATCCCTATTCTCCAAGTTTTAACTTAATTGATTGGAAGAAGGGGAGCCTAACATTCAGCAACAGAGCTAGGTGCGAGTTTGAAAGCGAAAATGGAATTGGCTATAGCAGAACTCTTGATTGACAATATCATTTCAACTCTTGCAACTGAAGCATCGCTATTATGGGGGGTCCGTGATGCGATTGAAGATATCAAGCGTGAGTTGACAAGCATGCAGTCTTTTTTACAAGAGGCAGATAAAGGGGAGCAAGCAGTGCCGTAGAGAAAACTTGGGTGACAAATGTGAGGAACACAGCATATGATGTTGAAGATGTTATTGATATGTTCATGTATCACATCAATAGCCAAGCAAATTGGGGGTCGATTTGCTTGGTTCCTTCACCATACAATTTACATTCCACAGACTCTTTGGGCGAGGCATAAAATAGCCTGCAAGTTACAGAATATCAATAAGACAATCAAGACCACTTCAGAGTTAAATGAGAAATATCGTGGTGATCCTATAGAGGGGAAAAGTTCAGAAGATTCTCACAAATGGGATGTGTGGCGTTGCAAATTATGTTTTTTTGTCAAAGAAGATGAACTTGTAGGGATCAAAGATAAAAGAAAACAATTAATGGGGCGGTTGATGGATAGAGAACAACAACAGACTGTCATTTCAATCTTGGGGATGGGAGGATCTGGCAAGACCACACTGGTTGCCAACATCTACAAGAGTGACGCTGTAAAGAGACATTTTGATTGTTATGCATGGATCACTGTCTCCCAAAAACATGGTGTAGAAGACTTATTGAGGAGCATGATTGAGGAATTCTATAAGTCAAAGGAGGAAACAAATCAATCAGACTTGAGTTCTATGAACTACATATCGCTAGTAAAAATGCTGGTGAGCTACTTAGAGAAGAAATCATATCTACTTGTCCTAGATGATGTTTGGAACACAAATGTCTTAGATGAACTAAGAGTATCACTTCAAGATGGATATCCTGGGAGCAAAATCATCCTTACAACTCGTAAAGATGATGTATCTCACCATCCTTTTATGGGTATACCTTATGTTCATCGTATTCAATTGCTTGAACCAGATGAGGCGTGGGAACTCTTTTGCAAGAAAGCATTCTTTGGCAGTCCAAATAGAATCTGTCCACCAGAGCTTGAATCTGTTGCTCATGAACTTGTAAGAAAATGTGAAGGCCTACCTCTTGCAATTGTGGTTTTGGGCAGTCTTATGTATTCCAAGAATGATAGGTTTCAATGGAGTCAAATTCGTAACACCTTGAATTGGAATCTAAGTAACAATCCTAAGCTAGAAGCAGTAAAGTGCATTTTGTTGATTAGTTTCAACGAATTACCATATCAATTGAAGCATTGTTTCTTATATTGCTCTCTTTTTCCCAGAAGATCATGAGATTCGAAGAAAAAGGCTCATTAAGCTATGGATGGCAGAGGGATTTGTAGAAAAATTTGAAGGGCCCACTCTAGAAGAAGTAGCAGAAAGCTATCTAGGAAAACTCACTTTCAGGAACATGCTTCAAGTCGTAAGGAGGAACGAATCTGGAAGGCCACAGAGATATAAAATGCATGATATTTTGCGGGAGCTTGCTCTATCAATATCAGTCAAAGAAAATTTTGGTGTTGTACATAATGGAGCAGAAGAAATGAAAGAATGCAAAGCACGCCGCATTTCAATTCACAAAACTGATGGAGAATTCAAATCATTTACGGGTACGTCAAAGCTCCGTTCTTTTCTTGTTTTTAACAAGTTGTTGAAAACACTGCCTTTAGAAAGTAAAATGTTAAGGGTTCTAGATTTGGAGGATGCCCCCATTGATGAATTGCCTGATGAAGTATTCAAATTATTCAACTTAAGATATTTGAATTTAAGGGGGACTTTACTTAAAAAGCTCCCAAATTCCATAGGGAGGCTCATTAATCTTCAAACCTTGGACGTTAAGGACACACAAATAGAGGCCCTTCCTCATGGAATAGGAAAGTTGCAAAACTTGCGGCATTTAATAATGTATCGCTACACTGGAAATTGGAATGACTTCAAATATCTTATAGGAATGCAAGCACCATCAAATATTGGGCAATTAAAGAATTTGCAAACCTTGTGTTGTTTTGAAGCAAAAGGTGACTTGATAAGACAAATTCGAAGCATGACCCAACTTACCTCGATTGGTATTGGCAACGTGAAAGAAGTAGATGAGACGGACTTATGTATCTCAATTCAAAACATGAGACTTCTTAGGGTCTTGACTATCATAGTAGCTGATGAAGAGGAAACTCTCCGAATGGATGCACTCTTAGATCCTCCCGAACTTCAAAATCTTATTTTGTGTGGAAAACTAGAAAGGGTGCCACAGTGGTTTCATTCACTTCAAAGCCTCACATTTTTGCAATTGGATTGGTCAAGACTGAAAGAAGATTTACTCCCTCACATCGCTACTTTGCCCTGTTTAAGACATCTTATACTTACTAATGCCTATGTTGGAAATCAGCTATGTTTCAATACAAGCTTTCTTAAGCTTACAAAGTTGGGAATTTGTAATTTCCCACAATTGAATGAGATAATAATAGAAAAGGATGTGATGCCAAATTTGGAAACCCTAAATATTGACAGCTGCAAGGAGTTAAAGACAGTGCCCAAGGGCATTGAATACCTTCAAAATCTCCAAGAACTGCATTTGATATCTGTCTCAATGGAACTTAGAAATCGTATTTGCAGCATGGATCTTCTAAAGGTGCAGCATATCCCAAAGAGGTACATCTGGAAGTAATTAAGAATGTTTCACGAAGGTAGCTTCTTAGTTCTATCTATTTTTTCTTCCACTTTTAATCTTTAAATGAATGGTTGCATTTATCATTTTAGCTATTTCTTTGAACTAATGGTTTCTAACATCATAAAATTAGTTTCTGGGCCTGACTCAAAATACTGTTTATATAAATGTGTTTGGGTGTGTTTCGTTTGTGGGTATGTTAAGCCCACCATATGTTTAAGGAAAGTCCTCTGTGAATGTTGTGTGATTGGAAGATACAAGATTTTTTTTTTTTTTTTTTTTTTTGGTAAACTGGAGAATGCATTTAACTAAGAAATAGAGACATGTACATCAGAAGCAGGGCAAAGCCTAAAGTGGCATAGGCCATACAAATCAAAAGAAGATTGTTCAAAGTGCAGGGGGGAGGGGAATTATAAACAAAAGATCAGATGATACAAGATTTTGACTTATGTAACCCCACGACTTTTGCTGGATTTTTCATTATGCATCTTTCATAGGAGTTGATTATCCTAATCTTGCATATAATTTTCGATTCTATGTAAAAAGGTTTCTTAGATTTGGTTTGGTTATGATGTCTTTTTTGTTGTTTGGACCACATATTGGTTTGTTTTAGTAAGCCACATGTTAGTCTGTGATTTGTTTATATATAAATCTTTGTGTTTCAAACTTCTAAGTGCATACTTTGATTCTTATATAATTTGATAACTAGTCATCATGAAATACATTGATTAATAATAGCTTCTTCTTTTTATTTTTTTGCCATTGATAATAGGATGTTTTAACTCTTAAGTGCTTACATTGTTAGTTTGCCACACTATGCTCTTAAGTTCGCAATTCCTATATGAATGAGATGTGATTAAGGTTTATTTATTTTTTGATAAGTATAATCACAATTTAATTATTTTCCCTTTATTGATGCATCTTGGCCATTAACCTATGGTTCTTGAGTCCTAGTTAAAAATCCTTGACTTACATATAAATTCTTAATGAGATTTTCAATTTTTCTTTGTTTTCCCAATTCTTCTTTTGGGTAGCAAATCTCTTGCTTTAAAATTTATTTTTACTACATTCCTCATTGTTAGGTTGTCATAAGCTCATGAAGAGAAATGAGTGATCCAAGTCACAATTTCCAACTAATACATGTTGAACAATTTTGTTTCTGTCTTCTTTTATGTGATTGGAATTGCAACTTGATACTTTGTGCTACCTAAGTTAGCAATATCTATTTGAATTTGTTATCATACTCTTAGACATAACTCATAAGTTACTCTTTCTTATTCAGTGTTGCAGTGCATCCCAAATATTTACATCTAGTAGTAATTCGGGAATGTTTCATGAAGGTAGCTTCTCAATTCTTTGTGTTTTTTTCTTCTTCTTTTTATCTCTTTTCATGAACGGTAATCGCATTCATTTCTATCTTTCATCTAACCCCCCCCCCCCCCCCCCCCCCCCCCCCCCCAACCAAAAAAAAGCTTTGCTTCATCTAAGTTATTTCACTAACAAATTTATGTATGCTTGACTTATATTATTTATCCACTTTGTAATAGAGTTTTTGAAACTAATGGTTTTTAGCATCATAAATAAGCAACCATGTTCATGCCTAACAATGCTTGCTATTGCTTGATTGCTTGGAGTTTGATTTAGTTACCATCTTGGCAAAAACTGATAAACACATCAAATTCTTTGAAATAGAATTAACTAGCTTCTGGATCCTGTGTCAACATACTGTTTTTAATATGTATTTTGGTGTGTATGCATGTGTGAATGTGTGTTTGTAGGCTTGTTCTGTATGTGAGTAATGCCCAGCATATTTTCAAGAAAGTCCTCTATGAATGATGTGTGATTGGTACAAACAAGATTGTGACTTATGTAACACTGACTTTTTCTGGGTTTTTTCATTATGTGTCCTAGATACATGTCAATAATCCTAATCTTGCTTGTGATTTTCATCTGTATGTACAGAGATTTCTTAGATTTAGTTTGGTTGTGATGTCTTATTATTTGTGGTTTGGAACATGAATTTGTCAGTTTTAATAAGCCATATCTCGTTTTTTTTTTTTTTTTTTTTTACTTGTGACAGAATGATACTGAAGATTATGAGTTTGCTTTGTTTGCTTCAAAAGGATTCTGTTTCGTTTGGAGATCCAATTCTAAGTATTGTTTGGGTATTTTGGTTATTATTCAATAAATTAATACTCAAGACTTTGTTTCTTATTTGTCTGTAATAAATGTAAAAGTTCGAACTCCAAGATGCCTTTGTGGCAGTTTGTTGGAAGACTGCCACTGGTTCAACCGTGGATTTGCTCATCTTTTGTGTTGTAATTTGTATGTAATTTATCTTGTGTAAACCATTAACATCCGTGTGAATTTTTTTCTATTGTTTCTGAGTTTTATAGTTCTTTTGTTTATTCTTCTTTAACAACTTGATGAACCTAATCCAAACCAACATTAGGGTTTTTTTTTTGTGGGTTGAAGGGTTTGTTTGGGTCCTTATTTTTTTGAAACTTGAGTTGGATTGGGTTGAAAAGTTGTCAAAAATTTTAATCCAAATAACTTGATCCAACCCCGCTATTAATTAATACTATAAAAAAAATGTGTATAAACTCTTTAATTTAATTTATTTTAGATTTTATATACCTATAAAAAAATATTTTATTTTAGACTTTATAACTTTAAATTTTTTAGTTCGAACTGTCTTAGTACTTTGAGATTTATTTTAGATGAAATTGTAATTATTTATTAGAAAAATGGGTTTAAATTGGTGAATGAAAACCAAAATTTTTTAATAGACCTGACAAAATGGTTCTAACGACTTGACCCAACCCAACCCTACATGTTCCCTATGAATCAGGTTGAGTTGAACATTTCTTAACATGTGAAATTGTTGGCTTTTATAAAAACACAAATCAAAATCCAACCTATTCCAATGCATTCACACCTCTATTTTCTTTTTTCATAAACAATTATGCTTTTGCAACTTTGTACATCTTATGACTGATGATAATAAAAAAATAAAGTTTCAATTTTTTCTAAAAATTATTTGACACCCTACTCCCCTCTTCATAGCAAAATTGTTAAAATGAATTAAATAATATTTTTGGAGAACCCACAAAATTTTTTCATCGATACAATAGTGAGCACACAATTTGAATAGTAGTTTGATGAACCCTTTTTCATCCTATTACTATATTAGTCTTGTAGACGTAGTCCTTTCCTCATATAAACTTAGATACTGAAATTAAATTATGGGGAAAATTAGGTTGAGTGGATATGTTAATGGTAATGACTTCTTTCACAAATTCAATGAGGAAGACAAAGCTGCTATGATTCTTCTTCACATAAAGCATGCCAATTGCTGGATGAGAAATTCGCCATAGCTTTGCATGAAATCAAAAACCAAAGAATTAGGCATAACCAACATGTAGCAAATACTAGCAAGCCAGAACCCATTCAATATTTCCAAAGAAAACCATGGTTATTAACCCTGTCCATGAAAGCCTATTCCTACAAGCCCCC
>JAGHPS010001281.1:0-16370 GCA_020976635.1 Castanea crenata | reverse complement strand
AAATTTTATATAGATATAATATAGTTTCTGTGGGGAGTAAAAAGATCCTGGTGGGCATTTTGGGCCTTCGGGTCATACTAGGGAAGGCCGACCTGCCCTTGAGTTCGAAACTTCTTGATACCTCAGGCCAGCCCATGGGCCGAGGACCCGAGGACCTATCCGAGGCCAGTTTCAACCTCGGATGGGCATAGAAGAGTCAGGAACACCATCGAAAAAGCTCATAAATGACACGACAGAGACTAATGGTTAAGAGGGGCGAACCCCTGAATGTCACAGGAGCATCGGTGTCTGAAAAAGCCCTAAAGGCTGCTACCTCCACATTAAAGACCCTGCACCTACTACCCTGGCCGCATTAATGGGGAAGTGATGCCTGAACAGTGGAAATGAAACTTCTAGTTACTGTTCAAAGGCACTAAGGGAAGAAATATCTAGGCTAAGGGAAAGATAAGGCAACACGTGTATGAGGGATTTAAGGAGGATGAGTATTTAAGGAGGATGAGTATTTAAGGGGAGACCTGGAACAGAAAAAGGGGCTCGCTCTCTCTCTCTCTCTACTTGTAATAAACAGAAAGAAAAGAAAGATAATATAAGAACAGTCCTCGGCTCACGTCCGAGGAGGTTGATTTGCCATATTCCTTGTTATTCTCGAGTGTTTGTAACTTTGGGCTTGTCATATAATCCTTAAACACTTCTAACCTGGGTTTAAAACCCACACTCTACAAATTCTTATTGTCTAAGGCTCATTGGGCTTGGGCCTATAACTGTTCTTAAGGGCCAGGTGCAATTGTGCACTTACAATTGGCGCCGTCTGTGGGAAACCTAGTCTAGGAGAGGTAGGGATATCATGGCAGGCTTAGGTGCCCACCATGCAGAGTCACAAGGATCACAGCCTGAAGATCATTTCGAGCGCCTCGAACGTAGAAGGGACCGTGAAGGAAGTGTTCATTCAGAATACCCTGGGGCTAGCCATACTCCTGGTGGGGCCAACAATAGTCATCACGATGGTTCTAGAGCCATGCAGGAGGAGATTGACCGTTTGAAGAGGAAGTTACGTCGTTCCAGACGTAAACCTTCGCCGTCCGTGTCCAGTCCTTCCTCTGGTGATGATGGGGAAGGTGGCTACGATTCAGAGACTCGCTCACCCCCTAGCTCCGCGTCCTCCGGTGGGGAGGACGATCTGCCAGCCCGCAAGCGTAAAAGGATTCCTTCTAGGGGCCTAGGGAACGATGCTATGAGCAGGGCGTTGCACCAGCTGTCTAAATCTCCGTTTTCCCGGAGGATTGAGAAGGGCAGACTTCCCAGGAGATTCACTCAGCCCACCTTTACCATCTACAATGGCCGGACTGATCCGGTGGAGCACGTGAGCCACTTCAACCAGAGAATGGCTATACACTCTCACAACGAGACGCTGATGTGCAAAGTCTTCCCCTCTAGCTTAGGACCTGTGGCCATGCGATGGTTCAACGGCCTCAAATCAGGGTCCGTAGGTTTATTTGGGGAGTTGACTAGATCATTTGCGTCGCGGTTCATTACCTGTAGCAGGGTCCCTCGGCCATTGGATTCGCTGTTGTCCATGACCATGAAAGAAGGAGAGACACTGAAAACATACTCCGATCGTTACTGGGAGATGTTTAACGAAATAGATGGCGACTTTGATGAGGTGGCGTTGAACACATTTAAGGTAGGTCTTCCTACGGACCACGACCTGAGAAAGTCTCTGACAAAAAAACCTGTCCGCAGCGTACGTCGCCTTATGGATCGCATTGACGAGTATAAGAGGGTAGAGGAGGACCAACAACAAGGAAAGGGAAAGGAGAAGGTTATCCCGCAGGAGAGAAGGGATTTCAGGTCGGACCGATACAATAATAGTAGGCCGAGGAGAGATTATTCCGGACAGTCTAACTTGGCAGCACCCCAAGCTGTAAACACAGTGTTCCGAGAGCCAGTGCACCAGTTACTGGAGAAAGTTCGCAAGGAGCCCTTCTTTAGGTGGCCTGGGAAGATGGCAGGCGACCCTGCGAAGAGGAATCAAAACCTCTTTTGCCAGTATCATCAGGATGTGGGCCATACCACCGAGAATTGTAGAACCCTTTGGAACCACTTGGAGCAGCTTGTCAGTGAAGGAAAGTTAAAGCAGCATTTGTGTCAGCCTGCCGGGCAGGGCAGTCAGGTTGCCTCGAACAGTCTGAGGAACAACTCCTCTCGGCCAGCCTTGGGAACCATCAATGTCATCTTCGCTGCACCTGGCAGGACAAGGTCAGGCCCGACCAGGGTGATGGCAGTTTCTCATTCTCAGGCCGATGGGGGAGGCAGTAGGCCGAAGAGGCTGAAGGTCGTTTTGCCGGTTTTGGGATTTACCGACGAGGATAAGGCTGGTACTATCCAGCCCCATGATGATGCCCTCGTGGTCACCCTCAGGATAGGGAATTATGACGTGAGGAGGGTGATGATAGACCAGGGCAGCGGTGCAGATATCATGTACCCTGATCTATTTAAGGGGCTAAGATTGAGGGCGGAAGACCTGACTCCTTATGATTCTCCCCTTATAAGCTTTGAAGGCAGGTCCGTGATGCCGAGAGGACAAATTCGTTTGCCCGTTCAATCCGGCTCAGAGACGGTAGAGGTGGATTTTATCGTTGTAGATGCATACTCCCCATATACGGCCATCCTTGCCAGGCCTTGGTTGCATGCTTTGGGGGCTGTCTCCTCTACCTTGCACATCAAAGTCAAATTCCCCTCGGGGGAGCGTGTTGAGGAAATCCTCGGCAGCCAGTCGGTGGCCAGGCAATGCATATCAGCTGCGGTCTTGCACCAAAAGGAGATTGAGCCTTCGGTCTTGGTTACCAACGGCTCATAGCAGTTAACGTCTCCTGACGCGTTGGGAGTGCGGCCGGGAGAGGAAACATGTTGTGAGGAACTGGAGAAATTCCCGGTGGCCGACGACCCGGAGAGGTTCTTCCAAGTCGGTACACTTTTGCCATACCAGGAGAAGATGGAGTTGATAGAATTTTTAAGGAAAAATGTTGACGTTTTCGCGTGGGATCCTTACGAGGCTCCAGGTGTTGATCCGAGCTTCATTTGTCATCGCTTGAATGTAAATTCGGCCTTCGTCCCAAGAAGGCAGCCACCTCGGCGCTCCTCCAAGGAACATTCCGAGGCCGTGAAGGAGGAGGTGGCCAAACTAAAGAAGGCTGGGGCTATCAAAGAAGTCTTCTACCCCGAGTGGTTGGCACATACTGTCGTGGTCAAGAAGAAGAATGGGACGTGGAGGGTATGTGTAGACTTTACGGACCTGAATAAGGTCTGTCCCAAGGATTCGTTCCCCATGCCGCGCATTGATCAGTTGGTGGATGCCACTGTCGGACATCCTCGGATGAGCTTTTTAGACGCCTTCCAGGGTTACCATCAGATTCCCCTGGCGTTGGAGGATCAAGAGAAGACTGCTTTCATTACTCCAATAGGAAATTATCATTACAAGGTCATGCCATTCGGTTTAAAGAATGCCGGGGCTACCTATCAGAGGATGATGACCAGAATGTTTGAACAGCAGATGGGGAAAACCATCGAGGTGTACGTCGACGACATGGTGGTGAAAAGCAAAACAATACCCTCCCATGTAAAAGATTTGTTCGACACTTTTCAAATTCTAAGAAAGTATAAATTGCGCCTCAACGCCTCAAAATGCTCCTTTGGTGTGGGGTCCGGAAAGTTCTTGGGATATATGATTACTCATAGAGGCATCGAGGTTAACCCATCACAGGTCAAGGCTATCCAGAACTTGCAGTCTCCTCGGAATCCAAAGGAAATTAAAAAATTAACAGGAATGATAGCTGCTTTGAATCGGTTCATATCTCGGTCAGCCGATCGCTGTCGTCCTTTCTTCCAGCTGTTGAAAAAGTGGAAAGGGTTTCGATGGTCAGAGGACTGCGAGCTAGCTTTTCAGCAACTCAAGCACTATCTTTCTCGGCCGCCCATTCTCTCTCGTCCAGAAGCGCATGAGATTTTATTTGCTTACCTAGCAGTGGCCGTCCACGCAGTCAGCCTGGTCCTGATAAGGGAAGATAACGGAGTGCAGAGACCGGTGTATTATGTTAGCAAATCGTTGGGTGACGCCGAGGTGCGTTATCTACCCCTGGAAAAAGCACTCCTGGCCGTTGTTCATGCCACGCGAAAGCTCCCCCATTATTTTCAGTCCCACACAGTGGTCGTGCTTACTCAACTGCCTCTCAAGGCAGTGCTTCGTAGCGCCGACTACTCAGGAAGAATAGCGAAGTGGGGGACCATCCTGGGGGCTTTTGATGTTAAATACAAGCCTCGCACCTCGGTCAAGGGTCAGGTCCTCGCCGATTTGGTGGCGGAATTTTCCGAGCCATTGCTGGAAGAAGCTCTAGGGGATTTCCTCATGGGGGAAAAATCAGTTGGTTTGGTCACAGCGACAATATCTCCGACCTGGAAAGTGTATGTGGATGGAGCGGCCAATCAAAGAGGATCTGGCGTTGGACTTGTTCTGATTTCCCCCGAGGAAATTATCTTCGAAAAATCTATGAGATTGGCGTTCTCGGCCACTAATAACGAGGCTGAGTACGAAGCAGTCCTGGTGGGAATGAGAATGGTGCACGGCATGGGTGGGAAAAACATTTGCGTCTTCTCGGATTCTCAGCTGGTGGTAGGCCAGGTTATGGGAACCATGGAAGCTAGAGATCCACGAATGCAGGAGTATTTGGCCCAGGTCAGACGTTAGCAAGCTGAGTTTGACTCTTTGGCCTTGGTTCACATCCCTCGAACTGGAAACACCCATGCAGACTCATTAGCTACTCTGGCAACCACCTCGGCTCAGGGTTTACCTAGAGTTATCCTTATTGAGGACTTACTAGAACCCTCCCTTGCTACCGCCAGTGTGCCTCGCATTCATCTGGTAAGACCTGGGCATAGTTGGATGGACCCGGTCATATCCTTTCTCAGGAATGATATTCTTCCAGAGGACAAGTCAGAAGCAGACAAGATACGTCGGAAAGCACCACGTTTCTGGCTGTCCGAGGATCAGAAATTATATAAACGATCCTTTTCAGGACCGTACTTATTGTGTGTACACCCTGATTCGACCGAAGGGCTTCTGGAAGAACTACATGAGGGGATTTGTGGCAGCCACACTGGGGGTAGGTCCTTAGCCCACCGAGCTTTGACCCAGGGCTACTGGTGGCCCAATATGCAAAGAGAGGCTCAAGATTACGCCAGGAAATGTGATCAATGTCAGAGGTTCGCCCCAAATATCCATCAACCTGGAGGAGTTCTTAACCCCCTTTCCAGCCCTTGGCCCTTCGCACAGTGGGGACTAGATATAGTTGGGCCGTTTCCAAGGGCCATAGGCAACAAAAGATGGCTTTTGGTGGGAACAGACTACTTTACTAAATGGGTCGAGGCCGAGCCCTTGGCAAATATAAGGGATGTGGATTCTAAGAAGTTCATCTGGAAGAATATTATTACTAGGTTCGGCATACCGCACACACTTGTATCTGACAACGGTGTTCAATTTGACAGTAACGCGTTCAGACAATATTGTGGTGACATGGGCATCGTGAACAGGTACTCCACCCCATGTTATCCACAAGGAAATGGCCAGGCCGAGGCTGTTAACAAAGTCATTGTCAACGGGTTGAAGAAAAGGTTGGACGATGCGAAAGGTAGATGGGTAGAAGAACTCCCTCACGTTCTGTGGACATATCGAACCACATCGCGAAGGTCTACTGGAGAAACGCCATTTTCTATGACTTACGGGGCCGAGGCGGTGATACCTCTGGAATATGGTTTTCCTACCCTGAAGACGAGTTCTTTTACTACCAAGAGCAACGATGGGCTCCTGGAGAAAGGTCTTGACTTACTTGAAGAACGACGTGAGGCAGCTATGGTCCAGATGGCTTATTACCAACAAAAACTTAAACGGGGGTATGATGCCCATGTGAAACTAAGGCCACTAGCACCTGGAGATCTTGTGTTAAGAAAGGTAGTGGGCACCGCTAAGAACCCAGCCTGGGGCAAGCTAGGACCCAACTAGGAAGGACCCTATCGGATTACCTCAGTAGCAGGGATAGGATCTTATCGGCTAGCTGATTTAGATGAAAATATTGTACCACGGCCGTGGAATGTAAATAACCTACGAAGGTATTACTATTAATAAAGTTCACTTTTGTTAGTGCTTATTCGAAATTTCTAATATTTCATGAATTTCCAATTAGCATTTCTTAAAGAGTCAAACAGAAACTTGGTTAAGTGCAGTCCTCGGACCACAAACCTTGTGGAAATTGATGTCTTGTCATTTGTTAAACAGAACCTTAGTTATGTCGGGTCCCCGGACCTCCTACTTTGGGAAAATTAACATTTGAAGTTACAATTTTTAAGAGTCAAACAGAAACTTGGTTAAGTGCAGTCCTCGGACCACAAACCTTGTGGAAATTGATGTCTTGTCATTTGTTAAACAGAACCTTAGTTATGTCGGGTCCCCGGACCTCCTACTTTGGGAAAATTAACATTTGAAGTTACAATTTTTAAGAGTCAAACAGAAACTTGGTTAAGTGCAGTCCTCGGACCACAAACCTTGTGGAAATTGATGTCTTGTCATTTGTTAAACAGAACCTTAGTTATGTCGGGTCCCCGGACCTCCTACTTTGGGAAAATTAACATTTGAAGTTACAATTTTTAAGAGTCAAACAGAAACTTGGTTAAGTGCAGTCCTCGGACCACAAACCTTGTGGAAATTTATGTCTTGTCATTTGTTAAACAGAACCTTAGTTATGTCGGGTCCCCGGACCTCCTACTTTGGGAAAATTAACATTTGAAGTTACAATTTTTAAGAGTCAAACAGAAACTTGGTTAAGTGCAGTCCTCGGACCACAAACCTTGTGGAAATTGATGTCTTGTCATTTGTTAAACAGAACCTTAGTTATGTCGGGTCCCCGGACCTCCTACTTTGGGAAAATTAACATTTGAAGTTACAATTTTTAAGAGTCAAACAGAAACTTGGTTAAGTGCAGTCCTCGGACCACAAACCTTATGGAAATCGATGCCTTGTCATTTGTTAAACAGAACCTTAGTTATGCCGGGTCCCCGGACCCCCTACTTTGGGAAAATTAACATTTGAATTAACAATTCTCTAAGAATTGAACGGAAACTTGGTTAAGTGTAGTCCTCGGACCACAAACCTTATGGAAATTGATGCCTTGTCATTTGTTAAACAGAACCTTAGTTATGCCGGGTCCCCGGACCCCCTACTTTGGGAAAATTAACATTTGAATTAACAATTCTCTAAGAATTGAACGGAAGCTTGGTTAAGTGTAGTCCTCGGACCACAAACTTTCTGGAAATTAATTGATTGCATTTGAAACGGATTGTCTTATTGATTGCAAGATTAAATTTTTAAATCTTTATGCCCCTAAGTGTCAAGCAAAGTGGTGCAACGAATAGGTAATGGAATTCACACCCATAGACTGACAAGTCTACTACTTAGACCATAGACTTGGTCAAAACTAACTTCTTATTGTTCTTAGGACGCAGAGCCTTACTGTCCATTAATTCGGATTTAAAGTTTGTCCATCTGATTGTAAACTAAGTTTATGTAAAAGAATGATCTTCGAACCTCACGTCATACCAACAACAATGCTATATGTTGCAGAGGTTTAATTGTTGCCCGAGGTCTTATATTATTAGTTATATTTCAAACCATGTGACTTTTTCGTTAAATGTTTATAATATGCGTATGGCCATATAGAGGTCGTCATTAAATACTCAAGTAAACTTCAATAAAATTCAATAAACTTCAATAAAACAGTACAGAATAAATGAAGTAAAACAAACACGATGCTATAAAGAGGTATATAAAATTGTTCATTTCTAAATTGCATAACAAAGCGTCACATAAAGAATAATTATGAATGTGAAGGCCGAAGAGCTCTGATCTCGGCCCTAAATCTCAGAAGGAGGATCCACGCGAGAAGTGCTAGGTCCCTCAGTCTTTCTAAGCTCCACTTCAAAGGGAGAAAGAATCTGTTTCCCTTTGTCCGCTTCCCTTGCGGATGGGACATCGTGTTCGAAGGCCTGGCTAAGGTCCTCCTCGGCGTCACCATCCCCTTCCTGTTCTTTGTTGGAACCCAAGGGTTCTGTAGGATCAGGTGTTGGCTGTGGGACCATCTGGGGCAGCTCTGGTATGGTTGAGTCAGGAGTGGGGGTGGCAGCAGGAGCCTCCTCAATCTCTTGGATTTTCAACGGAATCCAGATGTTCTCGGACTTTCTTAGCTCCGAGGAGGGAGGAATTCCAGCTGCGTTTAGGGCCTCCCCCCAAAATTTCTGGCAGTATTCGCGGCACAAGGCCGCGAAGGCTTCAGTCAGCTACTCCTCGGTGTTCGCCACCCCTTCCTGATAGCTCGCCTGTTTGGCAGCTTGTAAAGAGCTTTGAAATGTGCTGGCTTCTCTCTTCAGCAGCGCATTTTCCTTCTCCAAATCCGAGCGTTCCCTTTGAGCTCGGGAAATCTCATCATCTTTATCATGGAGGAGCTTGCGCTGTCCTTCTATTTGGGTCTCCATGGTTTTGAGACTTGACCTAGCACCATCTCTCTCCCTCTTTACGTTAGCCACCTCCGAGACCAGCTTCTCGTTTTCAGCAATGGCTGTCCCCAGAGACTTCTCGGTCTCCAATATGACCTCCATCTCGGCCCTGGCTTTCTTCCGGGTATCTTCGATAAACTTTTCAGCTACGAAGACCTCCTAAACAACCTGCAATGAAACATGGTGGGGTCAAACACAACAAAAACTTATAAATATCGCTAAAAGCAAGCTCTTCATGAAAAACTTACCAGCGCCAAGTCTCTCTTCAGAGCAAGGAAGAGCTGTGGCTGGCTCATTTTTTCCAAGGACTCCATGTCCTTGGGCAGCAAGAGAGGGCGCTCCAACACCTCGGCCAAGTGGTGGGCATGGCCATGTTGACCGCCCTTATACTGGACTGGTTGGAAATGGGAGCGCCGTCCAGTTTCAGATCAGGGGACCAGGTGGCCGGCGTCCTGCGCACCTCGGCTGTTACCCCAATCTCCCCGCTCTCCACCGAGCGGGCTCTACCCTTCCCTTTGTCCTGCTTCTGCTGCGGAGCCGGCGGAGGTTGATTGCGTGGTTTCTTGGGGCCTCTGTTGGATGCCCCTTCATCTTCCCCCTTTCTCTTTTTCTTGGGGTCCTCGGCTGGAACCTTCGGCTCAGCTAGAGGAGGGGGAAGTGGTAGAGTTTTAGGGACATGAGTGGCCCCTGTTTTCTTCGCCTTGACCTTCTCGGGTCTGTCAGTAAGAAGGTCCTTCATTCTGTCCATGCTGTCCTCAGATCCGTCCTCGGGGAGTGCAACTACAAGCCCAGCAATTCCCGAGGCCTCGGCAGTATCTCCTTCCTCGTCAGAAAGTACAACGAACTGGTTCCCTCGAGGCTCGTTGTATTCTTCGAGTTGGAACTGGTCTATCTCGTCGTCCAACGTATGGGAGGAGGAGACCTGTTCTTCCAGGGCAGCTGCTACCTCAGAATGGACGGCGAGAGGGACTGCCGCTATGGGACGTAGGTACAGGACGGTTTGAGGCGCGTCGGGGAGGTCTCGGTCGTCCAGAAAGTTCGGCCTGGCTACGTTGATTCTCCTTCGTCTTCGGTCTCCGGCGAGGATAACGTTGTCTATCTCCTGGAAGTCCGAAGAGATGGGATGGTAGCCTAAGATCAGGTGGGCGGCTCGAAGCTGTCGGTCTTCGCTGACGAATACCTCGGACCGGAGAACCCTGTTTAGGTCGGCAACGTTGCAATGACTTAGGTGAGGGCGTACGTTTCGCTTATCTGCAAGAAAGGATGAGAGATTAAGCAACGTGGTCAGATTCATATAATAGGAGTCAAAGATAAACGAACAGAAACGTATATCAATATGTAAGTTTGTTAGTGTTGAGGGAGGTTTTGGGTAGGGAGGTTAGTCCTCAGGTGTCGCACCTGGATCCCCCCACTGTACTGGGCAGTGGAGACCGTCGTGCCAGTTCCCTGAGACGATTAGATAGTCGTCCTTCATGCCTTTGTTTGATTTGGGCAAGCAGGATATCAGCCTAACTACACTGGATCGGGACTTAATATAATAACCTACTTTGGATAATTTGTGGGTTTCATACAGAAAAACTACGTCGTGCCAGGTGAGGTTTAACCCCATTTGTTCGTTTAAGGCATCGACGCTACCTAAGACTCTAAAAACGTTGGGGAGGCATTGATCGGGACACAACCGGTGGTTGCGAAGATACTCCCTCATTACAGGTTTCATTGGGAGGGTCATCCCACCTTCTACAAAGGCTACCATTGGGATTATGACCTCTCCCTCCTTCCTGGAACCGGCCACGGCCCCCGCGGGGCAATATTTCAGACCCACGTCTCCGGGAATGTGGTATTTGGCTCTAAAGCCTTCCATCCCGGCGGCCGTATCAACGAGACACTTAAATCTACCCATTATAAAGGAAGGAAATGTTAGACTCTAGAAAGGGAGGCGCCTACTAAGACAGCCGATGACAAAATCCGAGGGTGAAAGGTTAAGAATAAGATGGATGATAAGTAAGAACTTACGGAGTTTGAGGAAATGCAATTTTTCGCGGTGTTCTGATGGCGAAGTGTGATTATTGATGTTTTGATGGGATTAGTCCCTAGCAAATTAAATGAAGGCGCAGGTTCCCGAAGCGTCACGACGTGCGGAATGGCGGTCTCGAAATTAGTTTTGTCCCGCCCAAATTTTCGTGAAGGGAGGAGAGCCGTTGGATCTCCATCCTACCGTCGAACGTGGGGGACAAAGTGTAACTTACAGTAATAAATGCGCGCGTCTTGAAAGTGTAACTGCCATGTGGCACCTTCTGGAACGTGAAGCGGTGTCCACACGTGCGATCATTCATGAACTGGGCAGAATAAGTTCTCTTCAGATCAAAACTCTACTTTTCTCCTCGGACATCGAAAATTAGAATTTTGAGGGGCTATTGTGGGGAGTAAAAAGATCCTGGTGGGCATTTTGGGCCTTCGGGTCATATTAGGGAAGGCCGACCTACCCTTGAGTTCGAAACTTCTTGATACCTCAGGCCAGCCCATGGGCCGAGGACCCGAGGACCTATCCGAGGCCAGTTTCAACCTCGGATGGGCATAGAAGAGTCAGGAACACCATCGAAAAAGCTCATAAATGACACGACAGAGACTAATGGTTAAGAGGGGCGAACCCCTGAATGTCACAGGAGCATCGGTGTCTGAAAAAGCCCTAAAGGCTGCTACCTCCACATTAAAGACCCTGCACCTACTACCTTGGCCGCATTAATGGGGAAGTGACGCCTGAACAGTGGAAATGAAACTTCTAGTTACTGTTCAAAGGCACTAAGGGAAGAAATATCTAAGCTAAGGGAAAGATAAGGCAATACGTGTATGAGGGATTGAAGAGGAATGAGTATTTAAGGGAGACCCAAAACAGAAAAAGGGATCTCTCTCTCTCTCTCTCTCTCTACTTGTAATTAACAGAAAGAAAAAAAGATAATATAAGAACAGTCCTTGGCTCACGTCCGAGGAGGTTGATTCGCCATATTCCTTATTATTTTGAGTGTTTGTAACTTTGGGCTTGACATATCCTCAAACACTTCTAACCTGGGTTTCAAACCCACACTCTACAAATTCTTATTGTCTAAGGCTCATTGGGCTTGAGCCTACAACTGTTCTTAAGGGCCAGGTACAATTGTGCACTTACAGTGTTTATGAAAAATAAAATAAGATTGTGTTAATACTTGATAGTAGTATCAATTGTATTACAAAAAGCTTATAAAATGATGTGGTAATTTAAGTGATCAGTAACTGTGTCTATGTACAAGAATTTAATTAAGAAAAAAAAGGTAAAAAAAATTAGAACAAAAATATCAAGAGCTAATTCAAGGCTTTGGGCTATTCACACGCATGAAATTGTCTATAATTGTTTGTTGAAAGCATCAAAACTTACCAAAAAAAAAATCGATACAAACAAATTTCTAAAAAAGAACATATAAATAAAATGTTTATTTATTTATATAGAAAACTTTGCATCAATTTATTATTTGGAAGAATTTGGAGTTAATGGCAATGATAATGTGGACAATGGCATAGAAGAAATCAGATCAGAGTGAGTTCACGTGATTTCCCTATCTCGCAAGTGCTTCCCCAAGCCATGCAAGCCATGAATGATTTCAAGCACCTCAACGCCTCACTTCCTCCTCAACAATCTGCTGCTAGAAACCCACAAGCTCGCTCACATTGGTCTCCCCCACCAAGCGACTGTTTCAAGATTAATTTTGATGGGCTACATTCCCTGATCTAGGCAAAGCAGGTCTGGGTATAGTGGTCAGAGATTGCAATGGTAGTGTGGAATCAGTCCATATATCCTTGAGGGAGATGCAGAGGTTGTGATCAACACCCTCAAGTCTGATGAAGAATCCCTCTCTTCGTTTGGGCATATTATTTCTTTGGCCAAATCCTCTTTAGTTACCAATAGTTGTATTTCTTTCTCTCATAGTAGAGTTGATAATAAAATTGCTCATAACCTAGTTAGATATGCTAGACATGTTAGAGATTTGTCAGTGTGGTGGAAAAATGTTCCTCTACACTTTTATTATATCTTCTTCGCCGATTTTGACTAATAAATTTTGACAGTCTTGTTAAAAAAAATATATATATATATATATATATATATATTATTTAATGCAATAAAATGTGTAATATCCCTACTATTACTTTTTCTCCACTCTCCCAAAAGCAAAAAAAGGAACTTGCTGAGAGATGACAAACCCAAGGGCCCAAGGGGCAAACCATTTGGTTTTGGGCCTTTTTCTTTTATTTTCTTTTCTTTAAATAAACTTCATAAAACAATTTGGTTAAGAGAGGCCTGAGTTCCGTTTGGATGTTGAGCCTAATTTGATCCTACCCAATGAAGGGATTCAGTTTAAATGCATAACAAACATTGCTTGAATTCCTCCGTGGTCCTAGCCGGCTAGCACCGAAAAGTAAAATAAATCCTTAAGGTCCATTGGGACATAGAAAAATACAGCCCATTGTTTTCTTGTGCTATTCAATGCCAATAGGCTCAATTTGAGCCTGCTCAGATCGAATGAATTGACATGGACATGTGCTGGAAGCTATATATATATTATATATAAGGCTCTTTTGCATTTGTAAGAGCACTAGCATTGGGTTGTAAACTCTCTCTGTTGCTATTTTTAAACTTAAAAAAGCAAAAATTCACTCCATCCAAGTTTGTATACTTCAAAAAATTTGCAACCTATGAATAGAAAGGTTGCATGCACAACCTTACTACTCATAGGTTGTAAAAAAAAAAAATCAATTTAATGGTTGTGTGTGAAGCGAAAAAGATAGTGAGAGGAAAGAGAAAAAATAATACTTTTTTATTATTTTATTAGGTAATTTATATTATTTTAATAGGTTGTATGTAAAAATAAAAATTGAGAAGTGGAGTGAGTTTTAAAATGAGTTGGTAAAATAGATAAAGTACTGTTTGAGTGTAAAATAGGATTTTTTTTTTTTTTCTTTTTTGGCATCCCTAGATGCTAGTGCTCTAACATAAGATTGACCACAATCTAGTTTCGCAATAAAGCAGGATTAGCTTGCCTCTAATATCTTTTAAAGGAATATCTTTTTGTTTTAATGAGAGCTGGGGCGGCTTTACCTTAAGGTTAGGGGGTTACAATCTAGTTCTCACAATAAAGCGGGTTTGATTTGCTTCCAGTATCTATTTAAAATGAATTTCTTTTTATTTTAATGAGAGCATGGATGGCTTTACCTTAAGGCAAGGGGATTCAAACAAACCCCCTAACCTAGCCATAAATATATATATATATATACACATAATTTGTAATATAAATTTTTTAGCTCCTAAAATAAAATTTTGAACCCCCTGACGCTAAATTCTTTTTCAAATTCAGTTGATATAAGTTTGAATATGATCATCTTAATTCTACTTTCACAATATTGTCACAATAATTTAACAATAAATGTTAAGTGACAAGTTGTAACTGGTTTTATCAGGACCCACAACTAACATAACTTTTTCCTCACTTTTAACAACTTGCCACCTAGGTTTGTTGTAAAAGTGTTGTGTCAATAGCGCTACTATTAAAATATTAATTTTATAAGAAAAAAAAAGTTTCAAATATTCGCTCATTCATAAAAAAAAAAAATAAAAAAAAAACTTTTTTCCAAGACTTTGGCCTACTTTTCCATTGATTGTAGAGTAAAGTTGTTTTTTCCTGCACTTTTCTTTTTCATCAACAAAAAGTATACCACTGTTACAACCAATAGATCTGTATCTATATTTGTGATTCTTTCCTTATTTCTCTATCTTTCCTTTTCCTTTCTATGTTTTCTTAGTTTTTCTCTTTATTTGATCAAGTAGTTTGATAAATAGTCTATAGATTTCCAAATCCAAAATGTCTTTTAGTGCTTGCTCCAATTTCAAAAGACTAGTCACGTGTATGGTTAAGATTATACACTTCAAAAGTTAAAACTTGTATTAGTTACTATTTTTTTTCTTCTTAGTTTCATATTTTTCTTCTTCTTAGTTTTACATTTACGGTTAGTTTGATTACGTGTATTATTAGTTATTTAATTATTATGTTTATGCATTCAATGGTTGTTTTTTACCAATATTTATACTAAATTATATTTAGAATACTATTTTAAATTATTGTATAATGTATATAATATGGAAGTTGCACATATAAAAGAATTTTAATTATATTTTTTTTTACTTGCCTCAATGGTAAATTTCTAGCTTCACCATTGCCGACCCCTCCAGAAAAAAATCATTAAGCCACCACTGAATGAGAAACTGTCACATCACTTACTAATTAAATAAAATGTGGAGATCAAAACTTACTATCACTTGTCATTGTATGTTTGAAACAAAAGGGAAAATTGCATTTTACCCATCTGTGGTTTGACTCATTTTAACAGTACCCACCTGTGGTTCAAAAGTTATCATTTAACCCACCTGAGGTGGCCTCCGTTAGACCCTCGTAACCTACCTCTGCCTTTTCTATTAGAAAATCTTCTTTATTATATAAGCCAAAATTATAACCCAAATAGAACCCTGAAAGGAATAATGAGCTCTCTCCCTTCTCTACCTTAGAATCCCCAAACCCATAATCACTTTCTCTCTTTACTTAGATTGCCAAAGTGAAATCTGAACATTTGCAAGCAAGGAGGTGTACAGAAGCTTGGGATTTCCTCTATATTAGGTTCCCTAAAAATCCCCAAACCCATTTCTCTCTTTTCTCCGATTGCCAAAGTGAAATCTGAACATGTCTTCCTCAAGTTATTACTCGAGTTCCAGTCACCATTCATGTTCTGCTGATCGTTGTCAGCTATGAACTGCTTTGACCTTGAACAATTTTGGGAGAAGGTTTTATAGGTGTTACTACTATGATGTGGTTAATAACAGTTAGTTTTCATATTAAATTTATTTTTATTTATTTTTATACTTTTGGTTTTGTTGGCTTTATGAATAACCCTAATTTGATTTTGTTTGTAGGATGATGAACCTACTTGTAAATACTTCAGGTGCACCCATTGTCCTTACAAGATTCAGTACGTACAAGAATTAAGCAAGAGTTGCACAGGAAAAGGGGGCTAGTGATAGGGAAAAAGTAACTATTGAGAGGGGAAAATGTAGTCAAGCGAAGGAAAGAAAAAGCTAGGGTGAGAGAGAGGATAGCTAAAGAGAAGTTACAGAAGTACAAATTTGCACTTGTTGTGTCATGGGAGTTTTTGCTTTTTTTTGTTGTTGTGTTTTCTGGTAGGATGAGAAAATTTGGAACAAAGCTATTGACTCTGCCTTGAAGGCAAGCTGTTTAGTTATTGTATAATTTGGGATATTACCACTTTTGACAAGTGTATTCCATGTATTTGGTAGTATGTAATGTTGTTCTTTATTTGAATAGAGCATGCAATGTGTTCTTTATGTAATGTTTTCTTCTTTATGTAATCTGTTGTTGTTTATGTAATGCTGTCTTGTTTGTGTTCTTTATGTAATGTGTTTTTGTAATTTGAATTGAGCATGCTGTTTTGTTTATGTAATGTGTAATGCTGCTTGGTTTTTTAAGGTATGCAATCTGTTCTTCTTTATTAAGGGGAAATTATACATGCACCCCACAGATTCTGTTTATTAAATGAAAAGGCATATAGAAGTATGTTTTAAAGCAAGAGTATCATTCCATACATATATAATAAGCATTGTTCAAAACAAGTGGACTCCACCTGATATTAATGGCTAAACAATGCCAAAGTATTTCAATAGTAGGTGGTTCTGTCCCCACTAA
>JAGHPS010001280.1:0-16400 GCA_020976635.1 Castanea crenata | reverse complement strand
TCTTAATAATGAATTTTGGCATTGTCACAAATAAAATAAAATAAAATGGAAATCTAACTTTCCATAAAACATTTAAACCTTAAAAGTTGAGCTGTTGAAAATTTGCAAAGTTGCATTGCAAATTTTATTATCTAAGCAGTTGAATGTGACATCTTCAGTAAAATATAAAAACATATGCTGAATATAGTATAATTAAGCTCACTTTGAATGAAATGCAAAACCACAAACAGAAAAATGCAAAGTGAAAATTGTTCTACAATATGTCTAATTAATAATAGCAGGTCACTTAAACAATTTCTTCAGTCTGAATACCATTGTCTTCCTGTTCCCTTGAAGAAAATGCTTGAGAAGCTGCTTATGGGAATTTTTGTAGGACCTGATCATAGATCTAATCAACTAATTGACAAATCTTTTTAAACATGCTACATACTGCATTGAGTACTAAATTAGCTTTGTAGTAGATACACTGATAAATTTCTTGGTACGAAAGATGCGGTAGCCCTAGGATCAGGATTGGACATAGATTAACCATGAATAGCCAAAAGGGAGAAATGATTATTGCAACAAGTAGCTCAATAGCAATAATTCCAGAAACCAGACAAATGAACCTCAATATGGGAAGGTACTCAGCGTCTTGAGATAGTAGTTTTATCTCCACGTATGCAATGCCATGGACGATTGTAGCCATGATGAACAACAAGATGATAGCAAAATGTGTATCAAGTGGCGAGACACCCAAAACTGGAAAGTGTAAACCAATTAAGGCGGTCAGAAATGAGGCGAGGAAGACAAGCAGCCCATGAAATGCTTCAAAGAAAACGAGCGCTTCATCTCTGGCACATACACAAACAAGAGATCCTTGAGCTTTAACATTACTTTTTCTTCCAAACATAAGAAAATAAAAAACCCGCAAAATTCACATTTCCACACACAAAAAATATAAAGGAAATCCCTTCAGCTTTATTAGGTTTCTCTCTCAAACCTAACACGAAGAGTGCAGTTCAACGCAAAGAGATGAACAAGCCACTATCAATATTATTTCATTCACCCTTACTATAAGAAATAATCCCTAACAATTTGTCTTATCAAGAGATGAATAACCCACTATCAATATTATTTCATTCACCCTTACTATAAGAAATAATCTCTGACAATTTGTCTTACCAAGAATTCTAAAAATTCAGTCTCTATATGTGTGTATGCCTGGGCAGTGGTGAGTTTGTAATAATTGAAGTCATTCAATAAGCTATAGGTATGATATAAGACTTATTGTTCCTTATACATGCATTAGTATTGGTGTTGAAATATAAACAACAACCAAGCCTTAGTCCCAAACTTTGAAATCTACTAAGGATCCTCAACAAACTAATCAGAATCAGCCACATATATTATTTTTAGTCATTCTATCTTATCCAAAATGATACTATGTCTCCTCCTTAATTGATATGTCCTTTTTTACTACTTCCATTAATTTTATTTTAGATTTTCCCCACCCTTTTTTCGTTCACTCAACCTAAACCAACTCATGTTCCTCACTGGTGGATTAATCAATGTCCTCTGCACATGATCAATACTTAATATTTATTAATGGTTTGTATTTATTAATTTAGTCACGAAAATAATCCATTCAATATTGACGGATTGTATTTATTTTCAGAACTAAATTAATAAAATCCATGTCACAAGAAAAACTAATTGGATTAATCATGTTTTCAATGTAAAAGGAGATGCTAGCAAAATTTTAACTCAAAAATCTCATTATTAATTTCACATCTTAAAAACTGAAAAAATAGACTGTAAAAAATATTTAAAAAATCTTAATATAGAAAGTTATATATATGTTCTTTAGTTATTTGATATAAGAAAAATTTTACTTCAAATTATCACACCTTAGGTCTCAAATTGTAGCAAGTCGGCCCTGCACTCATTTTATGAACATGTTTAATAGCCTTACATTCAATGCCAAAGAGTATAAATGGTGTTATAGAAATCTTATAACATTTTCCCTTTAACTTAATAGGTATCCAACAATCGTATAATACTTCTAATATACTTTCCCACCTCATTCGCCCTGCTCTTATCCTCTTTTGACTTGAACTAACTACTACCTAAAGTTGCTCATTCCACCACTAAATCTCTTAACCCCTCGTTTAATGTAACTATTCATTTCATTCCACATCTTATAAACAGCTTTCTATAGACCTCACTTGCCTTGTTTAATCATTTTATCTTCAATTTCAAACCACCTCTCCTAATTCCAAGGTTTCTCTCTCTAATATATCCTCTCTTTTTTTGCTTTTCTTTTTCACTTTCTGATACAAAAATCTAACACCACCAACCAATACTGAGTGGTTAATCTCTCCCCTAATATCACTTTACAATATTTACAAAATTTACTATCAACATTTCAAGGATGAGATTTATAATGCTAATATTTGTCCCACTTTTGAGGGTAATTAAGTGTAATTGTGAATCACTCTTCTTCAACCAATTGTTCGTTAATATTAAATCATATAATGTTGCAGTCTAAAATAGCATCTCTTGATTCATTTCTTACTCCATAACCTTGACCTCCGTGAAGGCATGAACTCTTTCAAAACTTCCGCCATCTTTTCCAGCATGACCATTCAGATCTCATTCAACAAAAATCTTTTACCCATTTGGTACACCTTAAATCAATTCATACATATCCTCCCATAATTTCTGCCTAATGGATTCTCCCACCCCTATTTAAGGAGTGTATGCATTATGTCAATAGTCTATTCTCCTAAAACAATTTTTATTCACAAAATTTTATCCCCTATCCTACCAACCTCAACAAATTTTTCTTTAAGACATTTATCTAGGATTGTCCATACCCATTTATATTTTCATCTTTTTCTGTATACCATAATTTATATCATGTACGTTTAATCTCTTTACATTTCTCACCTACTCGCTTAGAGGTTGTTTGGTTAAGAGAAAAAAATGGTGTTTTTTGTTTTCAATTTCAGTTCAGTGTGATCCGCCACTAAAAATTTGGGTTGACTTTGTTATTTGTACTCATTTTTCATTTTTAGGATCCAAAAATGTGAGTTTTAATACAAAAATGGATATACCTTTTTGCCGTTTTCATTTTCACTGAAAATGAATACAATGGCATTTTTGTGAAAAAATTCAAAGTTTGTGTTGAATTTTTAATTGAAAAGTTAAAACAAGAAAATTTGTGCCAAACATAAAATGATTACAAGATTTGAGAAAGAGAAATTGAGTACAGAAAATGAAAAGTGAAAATGAACACACACCCAACACGAACTAAAAAGCACCTTAAACTCTTGAAGGCACACTATGTTTATTTTCCTACTAATTGTTTCTACCATTTACATTAGCTCTCTGTTAAAGACCGGATGCTCAAAGTGTTTATACAAATTCTATTGTCTTGGACTAATTTCTTTACCCACACTTACCCATCAAAGTGCGGGAACTCTTGCTCATTTCTCATTATACCCAAGCACTAATGTAATGCCTCTTCTTACAAAGAACACTCTAACTAACCCCTGCCCACTTTTCATTAACTCCAGGGCCCAATGCAGCACACTGCTGGTAAGAAATGATCCAACTTGTATTAGTAGTGGATACACTTGTAATAAAGTGACTAAATCTTACATTGGCCATCAACATACACAATCCTCCTCCTTTTCTAAGCTTAGTATTAGTGGAAAAAATATATGACACTAAGCATAGACATACATAGAAGGAGTTATATTTAAAATAAACAAGGATATAAATCATTCTCTCTTAATTCAACCCCCATGTAGAAGATATCCACATTTTTTGTTTAAATGTATTTGAATGGTTTTGACTGATGATTCATCTCACTGTGTATACAAAATCATGACACCCCATAACTTTTGCATACAACATGTGTACCAGACTAATTTGCTCAATAAACTTCTTACAACTATTAATTACCTCTACTCAATAAACAACTTATTTAAACTATTAAAGTTACTTCTTCCATTCTAAGAGTCTTGTGGTTCAATGGCACAGTCCAAGAGTACTTGGGTTTGAATTCCTCCATCCCCACTTATTGTATGGAAAAAAATCTAAATTGCCCATATATGCAAAGGTAAATTCTTGGACAAGTTGTGACTATAGTTGGAGTTTACAACCAACGTAAACATGGCCAATTCGCTCTAACCCAAATGGCATTTCCTCCTCCTATAATATGGGATGAAGCACGAGGTCTTGGTTAGGCCTTAATCTATTCTAATCCACTTGAATTTATGACTTTCTTGATCAACATGAATCCATCTGTAGACCTACTAGTCCAAATGGTATTATGTTAAATTATCAAAACAAAGTGGGTTGATTTATGTCTCAAAATAATTCATGCATCCAGAATATTGTTCTCACTTCTCACTATAGAGTTAGACAAGCCGAATCCCATAAACTACTCTATTTAGACCTTGTTTAATTGTTGAACTTTTTTATGACAAATTGTTCATAGAGCGCATTCGGTTGAAACAAGTAATAAGGGACGAGCTGGAATCAAAGCCATACCTCTACCTGCAACCAGACTCCAAATAAACATCCTTCCAGCTTCAACCAATAATTGTAACAATTATGTATTAATAAATATCATAGACTTAATATGCTTTACTAACCCTTCTAAATAATCCAAAATTGTTCATATCCAGAAGCTAACCCCTAATTGCAATGAGCTATATACAGGCGGCACATATACAAACATATAAAGAGCTTCCAAAATTGAAACCTTCAATCTGATCACTAAATTGCATTAAAGTTGAAACTTATAGAAAACAAAAGGCAAACAATCAATTATGAAACAAAAATTGATCCAAGTAACAATCAAATTTGAATAATTGAAAAACAAAGGAATAGAAAGATTAAAGCTAGAACCCAAACCTGTTCAGTCGGTGGTGAAGAGCTTCCAAAATTGAATCCTTCAATTTGATGGCTAAATCCAAAGCCGCATTTAAGCTGAAACTTGTAGAAAATAAAAGACATAAAAATTAATTAGTAGATACAAAATTGATCCAATCAGAGCTAATAAAGCTAGAACCCAAACCTTTTCAATATGCCATAAAAAGCTTCCAGTATGATCGTTAAGCTCACGGCCGCATTTGAGTTGAAACTGATTAAAAACAAAAAGAAAATCCAATTAGTAAACAAAAAAAAAGATGCAAGTAACAATCAAATATGCAAATTGAATAACAAAGGAAATAGAGGCATTAAAACTGGCCAAGAAGAGGGCTCGTGAATACCAAGCTTAGCAAGAAAGTTACCAGAGCTTGTTCTTTTGGCTTCTAGCCCATCTTCTCCAATCTCAAATTTCATCTGCTAGCAGCAGGAGGGGCACCCAAAGCTAACTGGGTTAGCTCCCGTCCTTGAGGAGAGCCTCCTGGCTCCGTTTGACTCCGCGTTTCTCGTACCAAAAAGGCGCGAGACAACGCAGAAAGAGCTTTTAGTTTGGTCTAATAAAACTTGTAATAATAACACCTTTCACGAGTTTTCATTCCAAAGTTCCAAAAATGAATAGGAAAACGCTTTAATAACTAACTGGCCTTTTAAGAGCTTACACGATACTGGAGCTAAAAATTTAACAATTTAGCTCTATTAAAAGTTATTTTATCTATTTTATCGATGTACATGCTGCAACAGTGGATCTATTTTAGCTTTCAACATAATAAAATAATATAAACATCACAATAAAATAATATATCTACCATAATAAAATAATACATTTCACTACAATAAAAACACCACAGTAAAAAGGTAATGTAAACACAAAATAAAAAATTAATTTTTTTTAGCTCTCATGAACAGTACACATCTATCTATAGATATACACTGCAGCAATGAGCTAAAAAAATATAAATTTAACTCCACTACTGTATACTTCTTTTTGATATTTTGGTGGAGCTAAAATAGCTACATAGCTATTTAGCTCCAATGCTCTCTAAGCCTGTTCTAAAACAGTAAAAGTTGCCACGCGCCCCGCGTTTTCATTCCAGGTTCAGAATTCAGATGAAAAGAAAACGCGATTATAGCTTGCGTGCTTGCAGAACTTGTCACGCGTTTTCGCTCCGGTTCAGATGAAAAGGAAACTCGTTAATAGGGGCTTACGTGTCACGCGCTTTCTTTCCAGTTGATAGCTTTTTGTGCCCTGCTTGTTCTAAAACACGCGTTTTCATTCACGCGCTTTCATTGCAGTTCAGATGAAAAGAAAACGCACTAAATAGTTATTGGGCTTGCATGTTCCGAAACTTGTCACGCGATGAGAAGAAAAAAAACATAGATTAACCAGAACTTATATAATAAATTTAAAAAAAAAAAAAAAAAAAACCCAATTTAAGCTAGAGTGTATTGAATAACCCTTCGCGTTTTCATTCCAAGTTCAGAATTCAGATGATTCTAATTAAAAAAAAAAAAAATCAGAATTCAGATGAAAAGAAAACGCAACAATAGTTGTCGGGGTCTTGCGTGCTTGCACACTTGTCACGCGTTTTCTTTCCGGATCAGATGAAAGAAAACGCGTTAATAGTTCTTGGGGCTTACGTGTCACGCGTTTTCATCCACGCGTTTTCTTTCCAGTTGATAGGTTTTTTGTGCCTTGTTCCAAAACACGCGTTTTCATTGCAGTTCAGATGAAGAGAAAACTCACTGAATAACTTATTGGGCTTGCATGTTCCGAAACTTGTCACGCGTTTTCGTTTCAGTTCAAAATGAAAAGAAAACGCGTTGATAAGGAAAAAAAAAAAAAAAAAAAAAAACATAGACTAATTAAAGCTAGAATGTAAAGACTAACCCTTCGTAGTGCTTGCTAAGATTAGCTTCACTTCCAGAAGTAGTAATGCTTTCCGAGTCCGACTCTGTTTGTCTTCCGGCCATCCTTCGGTTGACGCGCTTTACTTCAGCATTATGCTCACTTTAAATATAGAGTATTGATTAGCAACTTCTCATAATGTGCAATGACCCAAAGCCCAACACGCCAAGGACTGTACATAAATTCATAAATGTAAGATCTTTAAAATAAAGTTTCAGCAAATTTTTAACTAAAGTAAATGCATCCTAAGTTAGACTCGACCATTTCTCCTAAAATTTTAACAATATATAGTATCTTAATACAATTTTTGATACAATGTTCATTGCCAAAAACTTAAAAAATATATATAAATAGTCTATTTGAGGACAGTTTATCACTTTATCTAACTTTTTTGTTGAAAGTATACTTGTACTTTGCCCCAAGAGGGGTGGCCCAGTTAGTGTGGGATCCCGAGTGCAAGCATAAGGTCCCTCACTCGAGTCGTGGCGGGTATCATGTGGGGGGTGGGTTCCTAACTTGCATTGCGCTCATCTGCTGACTCTCTTGGGGTGCTAGGGTGAGGTCTGTGGCACCCCGGTCACAGTAGCGATAGCTCAATCCAATATTCCCTAGCGGAGGGTGCCCCTATTAGGTCACGCCTTGGGGAGTAAAGCACATATGGTCGCCCCCGGCCCCCTTTTCGTTTATCAAAAAAGTATACTTGTATTTTGAAAAAATTTGAAAAAGTGAAAAAATACGGAAAAAAAATAAAATTTTAAAAAATTGTACATAAAATAAAAACTAAAACTTAAAGTTGATGTCAAACTCACTCAAAGTATTCGTTTCTCTCCCTATCTTTCTTTCTCTCTTCTTTCAACATTTGACTCTTTTTCTCTCTTCATTTTGCACTGTTTTTAGAAAGGAGAGGAGCTCTCACCATTCATCGATCTCACTGGTCCTAGGAAGCATAAATTCAAACCCATTGTAAAACTAATTTTATATTTTTCAGACTGTGTTCTATATTTTTCATTCTCTATTAATCTGATTTTATGTTTCAACTCTAAAACTTAGAACTTGGTTTTGTTTCTTTTTGTATTTCAGACTCTATCTCTCAATTGGGTTTTCTTTCTCTATGTTTGTCTTTCTTTAGGTCTTATAGTTGGGATGGTGAGAAAATGTACATGTTATATCCCAAAATGATTATAATTGGAGATACCACTGTTGTTGGTACAAGAGTTTCTATAAAAATAAGAAATGCCCTACCTTTGAGTACTGTTTGAATTATTGATTTATGTAATTGGAAGTAACCAATTATTAGGCTTACAACAAAACCAAGAAATTGATTGATAATCCAAATTGAGTACCTCTACATGACAGACCTCAATAGAAAATTGAAGAGTAACGACGGCAAGTAATCAAGTTTAGTAGTTTTCATATAAAATTCCCTAACACAGAAACATATTTGATTGTTGACAACCCCACCACGACCATGACCTTACAACAAGTACTGAAACTACAATTTCTAAATTGTTGCAATGGGTTTGGTTGTAAATTTTTTAGAGTTAATGTAGTTTTTTTTTTTTTAATTATTTTATAAGAGGGTTGATGTAGTTGAGTTTGTGTTAGGTGTGAATATTTATGGGTTGTTGTGGGTTGAATGGATTGTGATTTATTATTGTGGGGGGGGGGGGGGGGGGGGGGGGGGGGGGGGGAACTTAATTCCAAGCCGAGGCCCAAAGGCCCAGAAGGTCATACTTGAAGAGGTGGGCTAGGCCCATTAATATGGGTAGAAGTTGAGTTTCTGAAAAGTAAAGGGTAAGTCACCAAAACAGTTCTCGTGGATATCCAAGTTATTCACCAATACTAAACTCTTATCCAAGGTAATAAGTATTGATGGGGAACCAAAAATCGGGCTATCTTCAGTTCGTCCATAATGTCATCCAAGACCAAAGAAGGTTAACTCAACATAGAAAGGTCGTCCACCCTCAGGAAGTCATCTGTGGATTTAAAGGTCGTCCATCACAGAAGCGATTAGACGACCTCTCAACACTTAGAAAATTTTCAGAATGGATTTGTGTGCGAAAGCTTATAATTTGGACCATGTTCTACTATTTTGAAGTATAAGCAAAGCCTTTGTTCATCACTATAACTTTTCACTAAGTTCTTAACTTCTAATGGCAATTATGGAAGATAAGATTGAACTTTCTAACTTCTATAACAGTTGTGGAAGTTACTAAACAAGTAACCACTCCAAAACTCACTACATAAGGACTCATCCACATCAAATGAAAGTAAGTTTCAACTACCTGGAATTCTTGAGTTCTAGAGAGAAAACTAACGTAGGCATCGGAGAATTCTTGGCCGGTTCACACCAGTCATATTTGATGTTGTATTTCTTTTCTTTTTTCGAGCCTTCCAAGCAACCACTAGCCCATTGAAACCCGGAGCATTCAGCCTACTAATTTTATTTGTATAATCAAGTATGAATGGTCCTTCGATGGACAAGAGAGGGACTACAGGCAACCAATTCCCTTTTAAATCCAAGATGCCACTCCCACTAGATTCACCTCGAGAAACACCCTGAAAGGATAAGAATCACAGAGGCAGTCACCTCCACATTAATGGAAGGTTCTCTACCAAATCTCTTCCACATTAAATGCATATAGGACAACCTGAATAGTGCAGACACCCCCAAAAGTTCTATTTCATGATGAAAGGGAGGGTGGAACCAAGGGATGATGTGACAAGTATCCCCAAAATCTAGCTAGAAGCAGGCTAGCTGAGGAGATAAGGGAAGAAAAAATGCCTATAAAAAGGGAGAAGGCTACAATAAGGGGGTGGAAAAAGATTGAGGAAAAAGTCTGGAGAAGAACAAGAAAACAGAAGTGATAAGAGTTAAGTAGAATTAAGCTTTATTTGGTCCTCGTACCTCGAGAAAACAATTTTTGTATCTTAGAATAGTTCATCTTCACTTTTGCTCTCTTAATCAGTTGTTTAGGTCTCCCATTGTAGAATTTGTACATTATGTTTATGATAAATAAATTGTATAAGTCTTACCTAGACATTTTAGCCCGTTACCATGTGTAGTTGTGATTTTTCCTTTCTTTTTCTTCTTTTTGAGTTGATGCACGAATTGTTAGAGATAATAGATATGAAGCATAATGAAAAGATACAATGATTACATAATTACATCCTTTATACAAACTTTCTCATAACTCTTTTATATATAGTGTGCGCACTCAAATATGGCTATTGGGCCTAAAAGGAATTTGGGCTCACAATCTATTTGTATCATGGGCTTTTGGATTTCCTACAATGGGGGATACTATGCTCGACAGCCCATGTACCCAAGTCCCCTATGCTCTCAAGACCACTCTCCCCCTCTTTCCAATGTGATCACTTCCTCTCCTTAATCTCTACTCTCCAAAATCGTCAATCATTTCAACTGAATCTTCCTTGCCTATTTATAGCCAAAGTTAATGGAATGACCATAATCATTTTCCTGGTGGGTGGAAGGAGAGGTTCAATACTGTCTCCCCTAAGTGGATGCTTAATTGTGAGTGGGGGAAGGTGGCAATGGCATTAGAACTAGCTCCACTGCTAGACTTAATGTTCGGCAGGGGCATTCCCTAGGCAACGGAAGGAATGTCCAATACCATTTCACTTAAGTGGATGTTTGGTGATGGGTGGGAGAAGGTGATAGTGGCATTGGACCCAACTCCGCTAGTAGGTTCTCTGCTTGGCAGCGGCATCTCCTATGTGATGCCGTGCATTTCGAATTCAACTTGCCCGGAAGACATATCTGTCGGAGGCAACAAGACTTCACCCTCACCGGCCATGCCGTGACTATTTTTACACGTGATCTGCATAAGATTCTTACACGTGTTATTAGCTCTATGGGCCTCTGAGTAAGTGAGCTTAAAGGAAGGTGACGCCAGTACATATAGTAATGGAGAAAAAATGATAGATTCATGTAAAAGTTATATTCAACTAATCATAATACATTAAGGATAGTTATGGAAAATGGTATTGTCCTATAATAAGTTAATAACTCACCCAAAGATTTCGAGAGAATGCACTATAGAGTGTCTTACCCGTGGCTGTGGGTATAAGTTAGCGTTGAAAAGGTTTTGAGCAAGTTGGATTTTCTTTTTCTTTTTAAGTTGATGCAGGTTCAATTGGGTTGTAGATTTTGGGTGCTTTTTTCAATTGGATTGTAAATTTTTGGTGGTTTATGTGATCGTGTTTGATTTAGGATATGGTTGTGATTGATCCAAAAACGCTGAGCCGGAGAAGGAGGGTGGAGAAAAATTATTTGGATAAAAAAAAATTAAATATAGTAGAAATAGATTAAAAATTAGAACGAAAGGGACATTCCTGGAAAAGGTTGAAAAAACAAGCGAGCTTGGCCCACTGCCCCCCGACCTCCCCCGACGACTTCGGTTTATTACCTTTCTTCCTTTCTGTTTTTTTTTTTTTTGGCTAAAATTACCTTTCTTCCTTTTGATTCTCCGAAGTCCAAACGATAAATTGGACCAATAAAATAAAAATAAAAATAAACAAGAATTTGGACTACCACGTCTTCGCCCTCCACGTTAATGGTCACCTAATATATATATATACACACACACACACAAATATTATATCCTTGCAATACACGATTCTTAATTGACTCATGGGTAAACTAAAAATAATAATCTTTTTAAATTTAATTAAAATTAAATAATAAAAATAAAGTAATTTTTTACTTTCTTTTTCTAGAAGTTGAGTAATCTTTTCTGAATGTGGTAAGATTAAGTTTTTATTAAAAAAAAAATCATATATAAGTCTAAAATTAATTTAATGGAATATGATAACTAATTATGTGACTAATATAAAAGGAGATGCCTAAAAAAATATATAAAGGGAGTTTGCATATAATAATATATTAAGCGTTAAAAAGGAGTTTGCATAATAATTATTAAACTTTAAAGCTCAAGTAATCACCACTGCACATTTAAATGAAAAACCTTGAACTCAATAATTAAAAATGATTAAAGAAGTTATAATTGAAATCATATTTAAGTGGTAACCTCAATTTAATAGTTAAGAATTATGAACAACCTAAATTACTAAACATTATGGGTTCCAATTAGCTCAATTGGTAAAATCTCTAATGCTTAAGTAAGAGTTGATTTTTTTTTTCTTTGAAATCTTTTTGATAAAAAAGAAGAGTTAAGACCTTGGAAATAAGTTTGCATCAATACTTAGGCTTCATTAGCATTGAGATATGATGAGATTAAAAAGTAATACATTTTTGCAATCCACATTATAGGTAAATGATGCATTTGGAATATTGAAAAATTGGAAAATATTTTTTTTCCCTTATCCATCTCTATTTGAATTAATGAAATAATGAGAGTATATAAAGCATATTATAAGAATTAAAGAAAAACTGAAAGTAAAAAGTTGATAAGAAGAATTCAATAAAGAAATTGATACAAATAAATGATCTCATGGGCAAGTAAAAGTAAAACATGTTTATAAGAACAATTCAATAAAAAATTTTGATGTGAAACTCTTACCCTTATGCTTCAAATTGATTCGATGAAGATTGAACGAATTTAGAATATAATTAAATATTGGACAATTGTTATAAAAAAAAAAAGTTAAATATTGGACAACAAAATAATTAAATTGGATCAAACTATAAACATATAAATTAGATCACTTAATGAAATTAACTTAAACAAAAGTCAACAAATACATATTCAATTTTGGTTATAATAAAAAATTAGAGTAAGTAAATACATACCAAAATGTAGGACTGTCCACGGGTCGGGTTTGTGCCCAACCCACAACCGACCCATCGGAGATCGGGTGGGGAGGCACCAGACCCGCAACCGACCAGAGTTAAGGTCGGGTTTTACGGGTCGGGTGAACGGCATTTTCGGGTGAGGTCAAAACCCGCTGGAGAGGACCAAAACAATAGAAAAACGGCAAGATCTCTCTCGATCCGTCTAAGATCCGGTGCGATCTAGCTGGATTTGGCAGAGATTTCGCCAAATCCGATACTTTTCCCCCCAAATCTGGTGTTTTAGTCGCCGAAACCTGCCAAATCGCGCCGGGAAACTCATCGGAAAGCTTGAAATCTCAGCAGTTTGTTCTCTTTTCGGGTGGGTCGGGTTGAACGGGTTTTGAAGGAAGGGAACCGAAACTGAACCACCAGCGTCAGGTTTTAGAGCTCAGGACCCACGTACGATCATCGGAGCTGTCAAATCGGGTCATGACGGGTTGGTTCCGGTCGGGTTGGTTGGTTCCGGCGGGTTCACGGTTTGCCTGGATAGCCCTACCAAAATGATTGGAGGTAGGAAAATTGAAGACTATACCAAAAAATTGTACAATAGGTTGGAGAATGAAAAAAATACACCAACTAACCGTGTATATATATACATACTCCACCTAAAAAGAGTCCAAGTAAAAATCAAATACCCTAAGCTTCTTGAGGTCTACATTAATTTATATTTTGTTATTATATATATATATATATATATATATATATAACTTTTTCTCATCTTTTTATCATCACCAACAATGCCTTTTTCATCAAATGCCTAGACGTTTTTTTTTTTTGGGGGGGGGGAGGGGGGGGGGGGGGATATATAAGGTTTTTTGGGATAGATTTACAATGCCATGATATTGCTAAATTGTATTAGCTAGCAGTTCTAAACTTATCATAATCCTTTGTAATATATATAATTTTAGCAACATTCTCTACCTTTTATTAAAAATACAACCGATCAAGATAAATATAATAATTTTTTTATTTCATTTAAAACTTTCCTGGTGATAATTTAGGTCTCCCTTAAGTTTTAAATTTTTTTTAAAAGAAAAAACAAAAACCCATATGAGAGTAACAATTAAAACAAAAAACAAACGTGATTGATGGTTGGAAGGAAATAGGATAGAATTGTTGTGGGGGGTAAGATTTATAAAATAAACAAATGGGTCGTGGGCTTGATCGACTGGTACCAGTTTGTTTTTGTCATTGGGCTCCTAAACCCATGGGTCAGCCTACACTACAGACATCCGAGGAACCGTCCGAGAATGAAAGTCTCCTCGGATGGGCTCAGCGAACACCCTGGGATTTGCCAAGAAGATTAAAGGCAGAGTTCTGGAAGAACTATTGGGTAAGAGGGAAATCCAAGTACCCTCTAGAGGGAACGACGTGATAGGAATATCTGAGAAAAAGGCTGCTACCTCCACAATAAAAACCCTGCGCCTACCTCTCTAGCTGCATTAATGGGGAAGTGACCCCTGAACAGTAGAATTGAACTTTCCTGCTACTATTCAAAGACTTTAAGAAGGTGGTGGAAGAGGGAGGCACAAAATGATAAGATTTGTGTGACACGTGGATGTAAGAGGGAGGAGGAAGAATATTTAAGGAGAGAAGGGAGAAAAGAAAGGGGAGGCTGTCAATGAACGAAAGAAAGAACTAAGAACTGTAATTTTTGGTATAAAAGAGAACCAATAGGTAAATCATCCTCGGCTTACGTCCGAAGAGGGTCCCTTGTCATATTTGTCTATCATTTGCAAAGATTGTGGCATTCTAGCCTGCTTATCAAGTTTCCAATACCCTTAAACTAGATTTCAAATCCACACTCTACAAATTTTATTGTTTAAGGCTCATTGGGCCTGAGCCCACGTCTATCTTTGGGTCCAGGTGCAATTGTGCGCTTACAATTGTATTTTTTTTTTTTTACCCTAATTATCAATGTAGAAATTGAATAATAATAAAAAACACACAAAGAAGAAGTTGTTATCAACATAACTTCATCTAACTGATAAACCGATAGAAGAAAGTAAGTGATAAACCAATTGAAGGAAAGTTGATAAGAACAACTGAGATATTATTTTTATTATTTTTTTTAAAATACATTAGACCTCTTTTTTTTTAGTGTGGTATACATACTACAATTTAAGATGCAATAGACTTTTTTTATTTTTTATATAAACGTTTTCTTTTTAAAATCTAAAAATTTATAAAAATTCTATAATATGGTGAAGCCACTTGCCGCAACCATGGCGTCTAAGCTCAACTTTTATTATATACTATATGATATATATATATATATATATATATGTGTGTGTGTGTGTGTGTGTGTGTGTGTGGATAAAGTTTGGATATAAAATTGGTTGTAAATTACAACCTTACTCAATATCTTTTTATTAGATTTAAATTTTGACAAATCTACAATTGGATTACATTTTCTTTTTATATCCTACATGCTTGTAAAATTTCTAGAAAATTAAAGATTAATAGCTATGTCATCAATAAATTATTTAAATTGTAAGCTTTTGTAATTTAAAATTATGTATAATATCCGATTGACACAAAATTTGACATGTATATTAAGAGCATAAAAGACATGTAATCCAATAATTTGATTTTTGAAATATGTATTAATGCAAATGATATCAAATAAGGTTATAGTCTTAGGTTGCAACTAATTTTGTAGCTAAAATTTATTCAAAAAATATTTTCCTAAAAAATATATCAAAAATATATTCACCATTCATTCAAAGCAAACCCAGAATGGAACCCATCTTCACTGTTCATATTCACCCAAATAGCAAATAGCCATCTTCACCATTCATCCAAAACAAACACACATGACATGCCCTATCTAAATAGATTCAATTGGGATACAACATAAAGCAACTTTGTAAAATCCTCATACCAAAAAAAAAAAAAAAATTCCAATAAAAGAACAGTTCACATCAAAATTATGCCCAATAATCTTTAATGGAATAAAGATAGCAATACAAAAATGTGAATAAAAAAATCTTAAATATTCTTATGCATGTCAACACACACATAGTGGCAGAAGAAAAAAACAAAAATAATACTAATGGTAAAATAACAGTGATGATTGATAAAAGAGAGGAAAAAAAATCCACTTGCATATTCACTTCTTTAAAGAGTCAAGAAGATGATGTTGCACCAGGAAAAAAAAATGGATTAATAATTTTGGTTGAGATGGGAGTTTTTGTATTAAGAAGAAAGAAAATGGGGCAATGGGCTAGCACTAGCAGCTACGACAAAGCTCCGTAGATACCTAAAGATGAAAAAAATTGAAATTATGTTGGGAAATGAGTTGTCAATAATGCTAGAGAGTGAGTTATTATCCATTGGATTAATTATAAATTTTTTGGACAATTGAGAAAATCAACTATTAGTCATTATCTTTTGGACTAACTATAAATCTTAGGAATAATTGGGGTGGATAGGTAATATAGTTTTAAACAACTGAGGAGTCCAACTAAAAATTCATTGGACTAACTAGAAACCTTAGAAATAGTTGGGGGGGCCAGTTGTGATGCCCCAATTTGATTGATTGTGTGATGTGTGTGGATGTGTGATGAGTCCCACATCGGGTATTTACTGGGTAGATCTGGACTTTATTAACAACTGCAAGGAGCCTCTCAATAGTGACTAGTCCTTTTGAGGTATAGCGCAGATGTGGCTAGCGCTTTTCCTTGGGTCGTTACACCAGTTCTAATTTTTTCGGAGGACTATATCCTATTACTAGTATATTGTAGGAGAAAAAAA
>JAGHPS010001279.1:0-16438 GCA_020976635.1 Castanea crenata | reverse complement strand
TATCTCTCTCTTTCTACGAGTTGGGCAAATGCATGTTACACTTAATGTAACTTAAAAAAATATTACACCATTCAATAACTTATTATTAAATTTAATATTTAAATATTTAATTGATGGATTACATGTTCTATATATTTTTAACATGCATGTAAATTTTCATGTTAATCAAATATTATTTACCATTTGATCCATAAACTCATCTTTTATACATTATTTTAAGTTACAATTAAATTTAAACAATTAATTGATAACATAACTATTAGTTTTTAATTACCTTGAAATTTTGCAAGTATGTAGAATATACAAAAATACTATAATCTAACAGTGATAACTTTTAAGAAATGAATTCAATAACAAGTTATTAAGTGTTGTAATATTGTTTAGAGTTACACCAAGTGTGTAACTTAAACTCATCCCTTCATATATATACAGGGCTGGCTGAATAGGTCAGCAAGAAATGCAATTACTTAAGGCCCCAAGTAATAAAATGGTCCCCAAATTTTAACCAATATGGTTATTTATAATTAATAAATAAAATAATATTTTTTTAGCAAATGAAAATCAAATAAAAAAGAGAGAAAAATTCAAAGTCCACAATATTTTTCACAACACTTTTACAACTAATGTTAAGTAGTAGGTTGTTACAACATGTTATTGATGGCAAAAAAATAAATATAGTGATATTTTCAAATAGAAAACAAAAGGCAATTTAAAACCTAGGATTTGTTGTAAAAAATATTGTGAATGCTGCACTTATAAATAATAATAATAATAATAATAATAATAAGAGTTGAGTTAGCAAATTTTTACTAGTTCTCATTTAAGTCTACCACTAATACTACTCTTTTACTTACCACTATCAATCTGCCACATCAATAAGTATAAAAAATTTTGTCAATTTTTTTTGTCTATAAAATTTCTAAAAAAAAAAAGAAAAAATTATATGTAGTTCATCTTATTTTAAATGCAAAATTACTGCTAATTAACATGATCATGTTAATTAGCAGTAATTTTGCATTTAAAATAAGATAATCAATTTTCGCCTTAAGTCCTCAAATGCATCAAGCCGTCCTATGTATATAAAAGTTATAACTAACATATATGTCTCCATTCAAGTGTGAATACAATAAGATTCTCGTTATATATATGGCCACACATTATATGTAAGACCATTCTACATAATAAAATAAAATAAAACACCGGCACTCTTGTGAAATCAAAATGGTATTTTAATATTACCTATAAAATAACATAAGCATTATATTGTGTTTTTTTTTGTTATGATTTTTATAATCCGTGTTATAATTTCTTCATTGTCGAAATTTCACTTAATTCTCATGTAATGAATTTTAGTAATTAAAAAAAATCCCATGTACAATATGTGTCAATTTTTGTTAAACTTATAAAATGATCAAATTATAATCATTTTAAGTCATATTGTAAGTTTGTAACCATTTGTGCATCTAAAATTTAGAGTTCAATTTAAATGATATTCTATATTCCACTTATAATATATTTTTTAAATCCTATATTTCTCTTATAACTTTTTGCCATTACAAAACATTGATAAAATATGGAAAAAAAATTATATTATTCAACTAAATTTGATATAAAACAATATTTAAAGAAAACATCAAAAAAATAAAAAATGAAAATAACGTCAGGGATTAATTTTCTCGTCTTGCTTGCTCCTTACAATTATTATTAATATATATATATATATTATTTGAAATAGAATTCATTATGAAATGAATGTTTTTGTAGGGTACACTTACGTATATATGTACGTAGAGAGGACATGAACAAGTTGTTCCAGTATTTTAGTAACCAAAAAAAAAAAAAAATTCAATCTAGTAACTACATACTCTTGTAAAGACCTGAAATTTATTTAATGTGTTAGTCGGTAAACATTTTCCTTTCAAGATGATGCCCGCCTCCATGAACTGTGATGATTTTTTTTTTTTTGAGAGAGTTTTAACTTATGGCGTCCGCTTTTGAGAGAGTTTTAACTTATGGCGTCCGCTTCTGATGATAGCTCTTTATCATCAGACCAAGACACCAATCAGTTTTTGGTGTAAGCGGGGATTGAACCCCAGATCTCTTATACAACTATCAGAGACTTTACCAATTGAGCTAACTGGAACTCACAGCTGTGATGGAATTAAAACCAATGAATTGATGACATTTTCTAAACCCAAGTTTAGGTCTTTTGTTGGGGTGGCAAAATCAACCCAAACTCATTTGTCCACCCAACCCCCCCCCCCCCCACCCCATTTAAATAAGACCCAAACCTATCAAATTATTAATTGAGTTAAATAGGTATTAACCAAATTAAACTTAATTAACATTGATTTTTATTTGGTTTTAACTTGGTACCCAATTATGACCAAGTATTATTTTTATAAATCACCTAACTCTAAAATACCCGAAAATCACAACCGCACATTTTTGGTGCGTTGGTCACTTTAGAAATATAAGTATTTGTGAGGTGTGGGGTGCAAAGGTCAGAGTTCAAGACTGCAGGAAAGAGTTTCACAATATACACTTAGATTAGGTTAGAATGGAATTTCTATCTTGTAAAAAAAAAAATCCATAACCACTAAAAAGACCAAAATACCCATTAAACCTAAAAAATTACCAAAATACCTCATAAACCTAAAAAATGGCATAAATACTCCCGAAACCTAATTAAATTTATCACCAATCAATTTTGGAGTAATTAATAACAAGTGTGCTAGTGTGTGGTTTCTTTGTTTTTTGTTTTTTTTAGAGAAATGCTAATGTGTGATTAATTTAACTAAAAAAAAAACTTTAATAATTGTCAAATTATTATCACGATGACTTATGTGCTAACGCCTGATATTGTTGTTGTGATATTGATATTGATATTGATATTGTTCCACTACCACGAAATTGTGCTTCATCTTCTTTCAGTGGAAACACTAATTTCTAAATCCTTGTTGAAGATATTTTCAACACCACATAAAGAAGTGTTTATTATATATTTTTATGTACTGGGAAAAATTCCTCTGTATCTCTCAAGTGACAAGCAATCACTGCATTAATCTTAGCTACAAGTTTCTTGATATTCTTGTGACTGAGGAATAAAGAATTGATGAACTTTTCTTACGCGGTATGACCATTGTAGTTTTCATTGACGTCCTAGTGAGATATTTAATTTAATTTAGTGTGTTTAACTTTTCACTGAGCTATTTAATTTAACTTGTTAAGAGGATATATAAATTGTATTTTTAATAAGAGACTTAAATTGAATCATGCTTACACTGAATCAAATTGGTCTCTTTTTAATGAACCTATAGTATCTATCATTGAAAAAAAAAATTATATTTAATAAATCCATCTTCAACTTTGGTTCATATCAAGTTTGGGACTTATAAAAAGGTAAGGAAGTTTCATTTATTCAATTATGATAACCCTGTTTCAAGGTATTTAGTGAAATTTTAAGGGATTTAGTTTATTTTGCCATGCACATCATGGGATTTAGTGAAATTTTAAGGTACCACGTATTGTTAAGGAAATTGATAGTTATCTAAAAAAGAAGGTAACTTTGAGGCATGTTAAAAACCATTTCTTTAAATTGATAATTGTCATAGCTAGTCAAAGGAGTTTGGTATCCAACATGGATTTCATTCGAAAGCTTTCCTTTGAACGCTATTCCATAGGCTCATTGTCCTAACTTCTCAATAAATTGATTTATAAGCCTTTTAACATCGTTATATGAGTACCTTGTGGCCTTGAGAGCTCTATAATCCTTCAAAAACCTTTCAATCCTTGCTTGATTTTCTTTTTCTATTTTTTCATAGCAATAAACACGATAGAGTGCATATACCACTAGTTCCAAAAGAAATGACCCCAAGGTGGAAACTGCATGTTAAACACATTCGTGAGTCTAGAAAAAAAAATTTACAGTAAATTTTCAAAAATGGTCAACAAAAAACTCACCAATAATCACTATTGTTGTTGATCAACCTGTAAAATATTTTAATATAATTAGCTTCTAGTTGCACCTATGAAAATAAAAGATAATTGTTTGTATTTATATCTCTAATAGCAATAAAATTATTTGGTATTCTCAAAAAATTATTTTGGTTAATTTTAAGGTTTCGAGGATATTTTGGTCATTTTTTAGATTTAGCCATTTTAGTCATTTTTTAGATTTAGGGGTTATTTTGGTCATTTTTAGGTTTTGGGGGTATTTCAATCAATTTTTAGGTTTAGGGAGGGTATTTTGGTCAATTTTTAGGTTTCAGGAGGTATTTTGATCAATTTTTAGGTTTCGAGATATTTTGGTTATTTTTAGGTTTTAGGGGTATATGGGTAATTTTTAGTGAATTTTGAGCATATTTGGTCTTTTTTATGTTTAGGGGTATTTTGGTAATTTTAATGGACATTAGGAGTACTTTGGTTATTTTCAAGTTTTAGGGGCATTTTGGTAATTTTGATTATTAGATAATTGGATAGGTTGGGGTTTAACCATAATAATTAGGTTGGGTTAGGTTTGGGTTTTGGTTAAATGTAATTAGTTAAATGGGTAATAAATGGGTAAATGAGGTTTATGTACCCAACTCAATTATGTCAACTCCAAACCTACTTATTTGACACTCTTAGTCTTTTGTATGCTCGTGAAAGACAAGGTTAGAGCCTATGTGAATTGTAACCTTGTTGTTACTATTAAAGTATATTCCCTAAACACATATGCCTTAGCCCAATTTACTTACTGTGCACATTTTTGTGCAAGTATAACACTCTTTCCAAGCCCAATGGGCTCAGACCCAATTTACTTTACTTATTGTGCTCATATTTTGCATGTACAACACTCTCTCATGCCTATATATAAAGGCCCTCTATTGAACAATTATAGAGAGAAATTATTCATTTGTTTTCTGTTTTTATTTTCTCAACAGTCACAACATAATTCTGCTGTTTATCCTCACAAAAAAGAAAAAAGAAAAAAAGAAAAAGTCACAACATAATTTGGCCCGTTGCATATGCCATATGCGTCATATTAAGGTTGGCAATGATTTGCTTTAACTGAGTGATCTCTCATGTTTTCCTAAAAATAAAAAGCGATCTCACATGTGATTGATATTGGTCTGTACTCTGTATTCTGCCTCGGCTGATTAGAATGTAATAGTTGTTTGTTTCTTAGTTTTCCATGAGATAAATTATTGACCGAGTAAAAATATGCATCTTGCCGAGTTGTTTACTCATGCAAATGAATGATGCTAGTAGCTAAATAAATATTTCTTGGCCAAGTATTTACTTGATGTATCATAATTGTATTTGTTAGAAAGCATTATTGTATTTATTTTGTGTTGATGAATGCATTTTATAGAATGGTTTTGGAATAATATTCAATAATTAATTATGTACTTCCAAATGAGTTTTAAAGCATGAACAAGTCTTTTAAGGAGGTTTGAAAGTGATTCTAGCAAGCTCTATAAAAACGAACGAGTTAACGTGCAAATTGCACAATGCATGGCACAAGTGAATTTGCTTTTAAAAAAAATCTGATGGACTCAATTTTGATGTAGACATAAATCAAGTTAAAGAAGGTCAACCCAATTCAATTTAAGGCCAAAGGGAACAACTACTCAGAGGAAAATGATATTAAAGCTAAATCAAATTTTGATTTGAATTTCAACCAGCGCAGGCTTTATTTGTTTTGTATGACTGAGGAAAAACAAGTAGCATTAGAAAGCTAATCCAAAAGGACTACAAAGGTGGTCAATCAAAGCTAGAACATCAACAAATCACTTGAAAATGCATGAGCATATTAGAATTTGCATTGAAAGGTGCACGGCGTAGATGTTTTTATATATAAAGAATAAACATATTTCACATATTATCATTAGAATTTAGATTAGATCTCTATTAAATATTAGCATTGATACACCATGTTGAATATGTTAATATGAATGCGGAAGTGAAAGCATAAAGTATAGAACACAATAACACACGAGATTTACGTGGTACAACTTAACAGCCTATATCCACAGAGGAAACCCTAAAGAGCTACATCAATAATATATTAGAGTGTACTACAAATCTTGTATTATAATGAACCATAACATGTCTAAATATAGTAGACTAAACTCTAGACTAATAGACTTCTAGTACAAGTAGGAGACTTGACTTATACACAAAGTAGAATTAGGCTTGGGCTTTACTAATGAGCTAATATATCTCTAACAATCTCAAATCTAGAAATTTAATAATTTAACCTACTTTTCATAATTTTATGTAAAATAACCTCATTTTTATGAAAAGAAAATGCACAAATCTATCATAGGACGATTCTGAGCAATGAAAATTAGAATTATGATTGTGATACATATTATCATATTCATAAGTGAATGGATCTACAAATCTACTTGAGAGATATGCACCAAAAACATAATTATACGATTAAATCTGCCATCTCAATGAAAGAATCTCTTTTTTTTCTGCCATCTCAATGAAAGAATCTCTTTTTTTTCTTTTTTTTGGGGGGGGGGGGGGGGGGGGGAGGAGAGAGAGAGAGAGAGAGAGAGAGAGAGAGAGAGAATGAATGAATCATGTTAAAATATTTTTTTTATGAATATATGATTATGGCATGAAATCAACGCAAAGAACAAATCTATCAAGTCTAAAAGAAGAATATACTGAATTAAACAATAAGCTATATTAACAAGAACACCCTATTAATCTTAACACATGTTTTTGTACTTTTTTATTTTATAAAGTCAAAACATAATTAATCTAACATATTTAAGCAAAAGAATCCTAATTAGCTATTGGACTCAAAACATACGTCCATGCACCCTAACCAAATTCTAGTCCACTTCGAGTTGTAGTTCTCACCATGGTCCATGGGTCAATTTCTTATGCTAGGGTGAACTTTTGGATCCTTTTTCTATTTCTTAATTCTTATACAAAGAGGTTTTTTCCCTTAAATGTGTACCTTGATTAACCCTGAGCCTCCTCTTTTTTTCTTTTTTCTTTTTTAATTTATTTATATTTTATTAGACTCTCTTCAAAACAAGAACATTTCAAATCATGAAGTTAGAATTGACCAAATAATATGAGTATATGATCAAATTACTATTGCAAAGTAAATACTCACGTTTTTTTGAAGCGCCAAAAAATGAAAATTTCAATTACTATTATTTATTACCATTTACGTAATACTTTGTTTAAATATTTAGAGTAAGTAAAGAGATAAATATTTTAGTATGAATTTGTATCATTTATGTCTATAAGCTTTTAGTATAATTTAAGTCTTTAAGCTTTTATAGGCTCTTTATGTTCTTTCACAGTTAAAAATTTTCTTTACTTAATCAAGATACATAAATAATCCAACAAGATAATAATAATAATAAAAAGGTATGTGAAATAATTAAAGAAATTATGCATTATCCACTGGGAATCATCTGGTATTTAAATGTTCATCATAAATAAAAAGCTCAACCAATATGAACTGATCTTTGTATTAATTTTAAATTAATCCTTTAGGAATTAATAAGCTTAGAATGATCGTGTGAATGCATGTCTATGGTAAGAATCTTTATGGAAAAATCAAAATTAAGCCTTCATACAACCTTGGTCAATGCATCATTTTGCATATATACGAAAAATAAAAAGATCAATTTAGTGATTATCCCTTAATTGCGCATGATAACCACATACATATATATGATGTGAATTTAAAGGTCAATGTTAATTATGAAATTTTCACCCACATGAAATTACTGTTTTTCCTTTAGTATTAAGATGACATAAAATAAATTCTAATGGCTAGGGTGTTGTTGATGCACGGAAAATGCACGTCAATCTAAATTAATGATATGTTTAAAACAAATTAGAATTCATCGTTTGTGATGTTTAATGTGATGCTGGACTAAAGGGGTATGGTAATTCTAGTGGCATTTTTGTTCTTTTGACTTGTAGAAATTGACCGGGCAGCATTGGTCAAATAACAACTAGGTTTGAAGAAATAGCTTTTTACTGGGTGGTATGAGAGACGACCCAAGCAAAGAGAGCAAACATTGAATTTGAAAAATATGAAGAGGGAATGGGTCAGCCAATTGGGCTAAGTCAAGCCAGTTGCTAGTCAATATTTCCCACATATGACCCCTTCTTATTAGTCATATTTCGTTGGTATAAATAAGACTCCACATGCCTATCTACCTCCATTCTCAACCTCTCATCCTCCAGAGACAGAAAATAACCAAAGAGACAACATCAATCAAATGGCTTCCCTACAAGCTTCACCTCTCATACTCTCTTCTTCTTCAAAGAAAATCAGCGCTGCTATTCCTGTCCCAAAACTTCCAAGAGTCTCTATGTCAGTTCCGAAAATCCCAACAAGAACTGTGGTTGAAGAATTGAACATAAGGGCTGGGTTTACAAAAACAGTCCCAATTGATGTTGAATCATACAACTCCACCAGTATTGCAAATACCCAACTCTATGCTCTTTTAGAAGCTGTAGCTGATAGGGTAGAGATGCACAATAACATTGGAAAGCAGCGTGACAATTGGAACACCCTTCTTTTGAACTCTATCAACATGATAACTCTTACTGCTGCAACCTTAACTGGTGTTGGAGCAATTGGAGGCGCTGGAATGCCTCTACTGGCTTTGAAATTATCGTCCGCGCTATTGTACTCTGCAGCCACAGGATTGTTGCTTATAATGAACAAAATTCAGCCCTCACAACTCGCTGAGGAACAACGCAATGCTACAAGATTGTTCAAGCAACTCCAAAGCCAGATCGAAACTATCCTCACTCTTGGCACTCCAACTCAAGAGGATGTGAAAATTGTGATGGAAAAGGTCTTGGCTCTTGATAAAGCCTTCCCACTTCCCTTGCTAGGAGCAATGCTTGAAAAGTTTCCTTCAAAGTTTGAACCTGCTGTTTGGTGGCCATCAAAACAATCACAGAACAAAACGAAAGCACAAGAAGGTAAATTTCATAAGATGGCGAAGAATGGTTGGAGTGAGGAGCTGGAAGTTGAAATGAGAGATATTATTGAAGTGGTGAAGAGAAAAGACATTAAAGACTATGCAAGGCTAGGCAACTTAATGTTGAAGGTCAACAAGATTTTGGCTATCTCAGGCCCATTACTCACTGGCATTGCTGCCATCGGTTCCACTTTTGTGGGTAACGGATCATGGGCAGCGATAATAGCAGTGGCTGCTGGGGCATTAGGAAGTGCTGTTAATGCTTTTGAGCATGGTGGACAAGTTGGAATGGTGTTTGAGATGTATAGAAACAACGCTGGCTTCTTTCGCCTATTGGAAGAATCAATTGAAGGCACACTTGAAGAAAAAGATTTGGAAAAAAGAGAGAACGGGGAACTGTTTGAGATGAAATTGGCTTTGAAGTTTGGAAGAAGCTTGTCACAGCTAAAAGAACTTGCACGAAAATCTGCTTACTCCCGAAGAGAGGGAACTTCAATTGATGAATTTGCAAGCAAGCTTTTCTAATTTTAGTTTTGACAACAAGATTTTTGTATGATTAGGTAACATTGAAATGGGCTAACTTTGATTCTTTTTAACGATTGTACTTTTTGTATGACAATATAACATACAATACAAACACAAATTTTGTTTCCATTAAGTTTGCAGAGGATTGTATTAAATGAGTTAATTTAATTATTTTTTCCAAATACATTAGTACATGAAGTCATTTAAGCTCAATTCTTAAAAAAAAGAAAGGTCACTTAAGTTTTTTTTTTTTAATTAACATTAATCAAACAATAAAATATTTCAAATAATGCGTTTTATAAATGTTTTCATTTAATTTTTAATAGTAAAATGATATTATTTACTAACTAAAATTTTTACAAAGTGATATGATTGACCAATTTCACATCAGCAATATAACAAACATATTACTAATTATTTTTCGGTGATATTGTAGTTAGTACAATTTTAGTACATGTAATTCTTAAAAATAACAATAAGTTCTAAAGTCTAAAACGTATCATCTATTATTGTTATGCTTTTTTTGAGCCACACAAACGTAGCATTTGGTCTAAATCAGTCCACTTCGGGTCATTTGGTCTAATTCGGTCCAATTAAATCCAATTCAGTACATTCAGTCCTTTCTACCGACTTCGGTCCAATCAGTCCACTTTAGTCCATTCAATCCACTTTGGTACATTCTTTCCACTTCGGTTCATTTGGTTTACTTCAATCCATTTGGCACACTTTGGTCCATTTGGTCCCCTTCAGTTCATTTTGGACTAATTAGGCCTTAAATTGATTTTTTTAAAAAAAAAAAATTTCTCATTTTTTTGTGCTCAATTTTTTTTCCCCTACGTACATGACATAGATTTAGCTGCGTGCCCAAGAGGGGCTGCTAGAGCCTAAGTAGCGTATATGCCACGGCTTTGGTTGCATGCCCACACTAGGCTGCCATAGCCTTGGCTACGTGCCCATGCAAGGCTACTAGGGCCTAGAAAAATCTGCCATTGAAGCTCTAACGCCCCAGCTCAATTCAAGAGTAAAGGAAAAAAAAAAAAAAAAAAAGAAAAAGAAGAAGAAGAGGGAAGTCAGATATTTTAAGGAGCCACACGTGTGACCCCACTTACCCCACTCCCCTCAACCACACATCTCACAAATATCCTCACTCTCTTGCCCGGCCACTCATTTGCTTCTTTCCTTTTTTTTTTCTTTTTTTTTTCATACAACAAACACTCCTTTCTATCACCCTCTCATCCTCTTCCACGGTACCTACTCCATAGCACCACCTCCACCATCATTTTCCGGCAAGGATCACTGGAAAACTCCATAGGAAAAAGGTAAGGCTCACTCATCTCTATTTATTTGTGGTAAAAATTCCTTATCTTTTGGTGGGTTTATATGCTTTTGCTTGAGGCCCTTTAATCTATGTCTTGATAATGATATCCATGTGATTTATGAGCTTTGGAAGTGAAATTCATGTGTTTATATGTATGGGTTTTGTGTTGATGGAATGATTTTATGAGTGGGTTTATAGTTTTGCAATGGTGGTTATCTAAGTGGTGAAGATTTGGGGTTTTGGCTTTCTAATGTGAAATAGTTGATGAATTTAATTTTTATTGTTTATTTGGAGCCAGTGGAGGATTTACTTGTGGGGTTTGTAATAGTGGGTATTGTTATATATGTTGTTTCATGGGTCTCTTGAAAATGGTATGTATATATGGTGGATGAAATTCATAAAGTGCTAGGATCTCTTATGGTAAAGGAGATGATTTGAATGACATGATGATAAATTGGAGTCTATGCCTTGTAATGAAATTGTTAAGAAACTTTGGAAGTGAAACACTTTATTTGTGAGGTTAAATACTAGGCTTGCCTAATCAAAATATTTATTTGGCAATTCCTAATTTGTAGCTGGATACAATTTCAAGCTTTATGCTTATTGTGATAGGATTGCTTGATATTGTTTAGGTTCTAGCTAATCTCCTTTGAAACTTGGAGAATTAGGCTTTTTTGTGGTTGCAAGGTAAATAGTTTTTAATGGGATTTTTGGAAAATAACCATGTTGCATAAACTTTGTTTTTGGATCAAACACATTTTGGAAAATTATTTGTGAAACTATGTTTTCTTAAAAACTATTGTGTTGTGACCTTATTATATATGATTATATATGAAAAGCACATCATGTTTAATATTGCATATGGGAAAATGTATGATTTGTTAGTATGGAAGAGATAAGCATCTTTGATATATTTCTTGAGAATGGATTTTATGGATTTGTTGCATTAATTTTAAATTCTATAGATGTTTTATCTTGACTTTGTGATATTTGGGAAATTGATAGAAAATCTTGTTGACAAGAAATTATTTTGGAAAATTTGAGAACCTTGTGAATATATTGGGTATTTCAAAGGTTTTTGTGAGACTATTTGAAATTAAACCATTTTTGATTTCATGTAAACGATGAGCTCTTTATAGTTTTACCCTTGGGCGGTGACATGTGATTACCTGGTGATTACCAAGCCTGATACCGTAGTCTTTGTGACATTGGTATCTTGGCACCCCATCTTTGTGGCGGATTGATGTCTTTAAGCATAACTGATGTCTTCGTGGCATAATTGATTCTTTGTGGCATACCTAACGTCTTTATGGCGACTTGTCATGTGGCCTTGGGTTGGATTTTCAAGTTTTAAAAGGGTGTTTTGATATCTCACAGTAAATAATATGTAGTTCATGTTGAAATACTTTGAAAAAGCTTGATGCTACATTCTTTTAATCATTCTTGTTATTTTATTAAGAAAAATGGATTTGCTGGATTTTCATGAATATTCCCAAATTATAACATGTTTGTAAATTTTCATTATCATAAAACTTGCATTTCCCCTACCCCCATTAATTGTTCTACTTACTGGGCTCTGTCTCATCCCATTATTTTATAAACTTTTCAGAGTAGGTAAAAATCTTTTGAGACAGCTTTTTGGTGGCTAACAGTAGTTAGACTAACTACTGATGGAGGCTAAATTTTTGTAATGGATATATTAGATGATGTATATCTTAGAATAAGCTTGACTCATTCTTTTGTATATTATGGTAGTTGTGACGTAATTCCCTGATGGGACAAACTGATGATATGTAATTATTTATTCAGACCTCTATTCTTTTATGACCAATGGTCTTTGTAATTATTGCTTAGAGCTCTGACTTACTTTGAGAGTATATTCAATGGAATTATTATGATAATTCTTGATGTTGGTACTTGATATGATTTATGTGGATTGAATTGTCAAGAATGAAAAATCTACAGGTACTTTGAGACGTCTTTCTCATGCTTTGGACTCTTTGGGATTTGGGGGGTGACAAAGCTGTAAAAATTTCATGGCCAAATTTAACATATATATATATATTGATATTTTCGAAAATCATAAATATATATATATGTTAATTTGGCCATGAAATTTTTACAGCTTTTGTCACCCCCAAACCCCAAGAGTCCAAAGCATGAGAAAGACGTCTCAAAGTACCTGTAGATTTTTCATTCTTGACATTCAATCCACATAAATCATATCAAGTACCAACATCAAGAATTATCATAATAATTCCATTGAATATACTCTCAAAGTAAGTCAGAGCTCTAAGCAATAATTACAAACATTGGTCATAAAAGAATAGAGGTCTGAATAAATAATTACATATCATCAGTTGTCCCATCAGTGGGAATTACGTCACAACTACCATAATATACAAAAGAATGAGTCAAGCTTATTCTAAGATATACATCATCTAATATATCCATTACAAAAATTTAGCCTCCATCAGTAGTTAGTCTAACTACTGTTAGCCACCAAAAAACTGTCTCAAAAGATTTTTACCTACTCTGAAAAGTTTATAAAATAATGGGATAGACAGAGCCCAGTAAGTAGAACAATTAATGGGGTAGGGAAATGCAAGTTTTATGATAATGAAATTTTACAAAACATGTTATAATTTGGGAATTCATGAAAATCCAGCAAATCCATTTTTCTTAATAAAATAACAAGAATGATTAAAAGAATGTAGCACAAGCTTTTTCAAAGTATTTCAACATGAAACTACATATTATTTACTGTGAGATATCAAAACACCCTTTTAAAACTTGAAAATCCAACCCAAGGCCACATGACAATCGCCATAAAGACGTTAGGTATGCCACAAAGAATCAATTATGCCACGAAGACATCAGTTATGCCTTAAAGACATCAATCCGCCACAAAGATGGGGTGCCAAGATACCAATGTCACAAAGACTACGGTATCAGGCTTGGTAATCACCAGTAATCACATGTCACCGCCCAAGGGTAAAACTATAAAGAGCTCATAGTTTACATGAAATCAAAAATGGTTTAATTTCAATAGTTTCACAAAAACCTTTGAAATACCCAATATATTCACAAGGTTCTCAAATTTTCCAAAATATTTCTTGTCAACAAGATTTTCTATCAATTTCCCAAATATCACAAGTCAAGATAAAACATCTATAGAATTTAAAATTAATGCAACAAATCCATAAAATCCATTCTCAAGAAATATATCAAAGATGCTTATCTCTTCCATACTAACAAATCATACATTTCCCATATGCAATATTAAACATGATGTGCTTTTCATATATAATCATATATAATAAGGTCACAACACAATATTTTTAAGAAAATAGTTTCACAAATAATTTTCCAAAATGTGTTTGATCCAAAAACAAAGTTTATGCAACATGGTTATTTTCCAAATCCCATTAAAAACTATTACCTTGCAACCACAAAAAAGCCTAATTCTCCAAGTTTCAAAGGAGATTAGCTAGAACCTAAACAATATCAAGCAATCCTATCACAATAAGCATAAAGCTTGAAATTGTATCCAGCTACAAATTAGGAATTGCCAAATAAATATTTTGATTAGGCAAGCCTAGTATTTAACCTCACAAATAAAGTGTTTCACTTCCAAAGTTTCTTAACAATTTCATTACAAGGCATAGACTCCAATTTATCATCATGTCATTCAAATCATCTCCTTTACCATAAGAGATCCTAGCACTTTATGAATTTCATCCACCATATATACATACCATTTTCAAGAGACCCATGAAACAACATATATAACAATACCCACTATTACAAACCCACAAGTAAATCCTCCACTGCTCCAAATAAACAATAAAAATTAAATTCATCAACTATTTCACATTAGAAAGCCAAAACCCACAAATCTTCACCACTTAGATAACCACCATTGCAAAACTATAAACCCACTCATAAAATCATTCCATCAACACAAAACCCATACATATAACACATGAATTTCACTTCCAAAGCTCATAAATCACATGGATATCATTATCAAGACATAGATTAAAGGGCCTCAAGCAAAAGCATATAAACCCACCAAAAGATAAGGAATTTTTACCACAAATAAATAGAGATGAGTGAGCCTTACCTTTTTCCTATGGTTTTCCAGTGATCCTTGCCGGAAAATGATGGTGGAGGTGGTGCTATGGAGTAGGTACCGTGGAAGAGGATGAGAGGGTGATAGAAAGGAGTGTTTGTTGTATGAAAAAAAAAAAGAAAAAAAAAAGGAAAGAAGCAAATGAGTGGCCGGCAAGAGAGTGAGGATATTTGTGAGATGTGTGGTTGAGGGGAGTGGGGTAGGTGGGGTCACACGTGTGGCTCCTTAAAATATCTGACTTCCCTTTCTTCTTCTTTTCTTTTTTTTTTTTTTTTTTCCTTTACTCTTGAATTGAGCTGGGGCGTTAGAGCTTCAATGGCAGATTTTTCTAGGCCCTAGCAGCCTTGCATGGGCACGTAGCCAAGGCCATGGCAGCCTAGTGTGGCATGCAACCAAAGCCGTGGCATATACGCTACTTAGGCTCTAGCAGCCCCTCTTGGGCACGCAGCTAAATCTATGTCATGCACGTAGGGGAAAAAATTGAGCACAAAAAAATGAGAAATTTTTTTTTTTAAAAAAATCAATTTAAGGCCTAATTAGTCCAAAATGAACTGAAGGGGACCAAATGGACCAAAGTGCCAAATGGATTGAAGTAAACCAAATGAACCGAAGTGGAAAGAATGTACCAAAGTGGATTGAAATGGACCAAAGTGACTGATTGGACCGAAGTCGGTAGAAAGGACTGAATGTACTGAATTGGATTTAATTGGACCGAATTAGACCAAATGGCCCGAAGTGGACTGATTAGACCAAATGCTACGTTTGTGTGGCTCAAAAAAGCATAACAATAATAGATGATACGTTTTAGACTTTAGAACTTATTGTTATTTTTAAGAATTACATGTACTAAAATTTGTACTAACTACAATATCACCGAAAAATAATTAGTAATATGTTTTATATTGCTGATGTGAAATTGGTCAATCATATCACTTTGTAAAAATTTTAGTTAGTAAATAATATCATTTTACTATTAAAAATTAAATGAAAACATTTATAAAACGCATTATTTGAAATATTTTATTGTTTGATTAATATTAATTAAAAAAAAAAACTTAAGTGACCTTTCTTTTTTTTAAGAATTGAGCTTAAATGACTTCATGTACTAATGTATTTGGACAAAATAATTAAATTAACTCATTTAATACAATCCTCTGCAAACTTAATGGAAACAAAATTTGTGTTTGTATTGTATGTTATATTGTCATACAAAAGTACAATCGTTAAAAAGAATCAAAGTTAGCCCATTTCAATGTTACCTAATCATACAAAATCTTGTTGTCAAAACTAAAATTAGAAAAGCTTGCTTGCAAATTCATCAATTGAAGTTCCCTCTCTTCGGGAGTAAGCAGATTTTCGTGCAAGTTCTTTTAGCTGTGACAAGCTTCTTCCAAACTTCAAAGCCAATTTCATCTCAAACAGTTCCCCGTTCTCTCTTTTTTCCAAATCTTTTTCTTCAAGTGTGCCTTCAATTGATTCTTCCAATAGGCGAAA
>JAGHPS010001278.1:0-16506 GCA_020976635.1 Castanea crenata | reverse complement strand
ATGTGATTCTGTCTAATGGTACAAATTATTATAAGTTTCAGTAAATAGTAAACGCAAAATGAAGAACAAACCCTGGAACATTTATAATTAATGACAAATTTATTTTGCTCTATTCTAAGTTCTAAGTGAACTAGCTGGATCAATTTTTCAAGAACATTCTAATATGCAATTCGATGTCAAACTTGTGATGCCAAACTGGAACTGAACTCATTGTCACAGTTTACATTTGTAATTTGAAAATTCATCTTCCTAGAGTCCAATTGATCACTCCAATAGTACCTTGTAAGGCTTGTGGCCATTAAAATTTGTTTCTAACTATTGTAGTTTATAGTGAAGGTTTTTCGTTTGTAGGTGGTGCTCCACCTTCCAAAATCATCAGAGAGCTAACTCAGAGTACAGACTTGTTGAATATACAATAATTCTTTTAGGGACAAGCCAAATTTCACAACATGCTGAAGTGGTCGACTGTGAGTGGGACACTTTTTGCCCTCTCCGGTTTACATAAACCCATCACTTTTTGTTGATCACATAATATGTTATGAAATTTGGTGTGTATGTAGTATTATTGGAATATACATCCATGATCGGGTATCAAAAACCTTGCATTCAGCCCAAATAGGCCCTTATCTCATCCATCTATCAATGGCGCAAAAGAGATCCAGGATCCAGTACATTTGGGCAGTAAAAGAAATTGGGCCAGAAAAAAAAAAAAAAAAAAATCAGCTCTCAACAAGAATCAAGTATAATATTCCTTTTATTATTCTATCTTTTATGATGTCTCTGGTAATGTGTGTTCTTCATCTAATCCATTAGAAGGAGGTTAGTCTCGGTCCTTAGACATGACCAAGTTGAAAACACAAAAGAAGCCGTGCACACAACACAACATGTTACCTAACTAAGTCCGTCTCCTCATCAGAACCAAAGTCAAATATGGTTGTTCTCTTTCCATTTTCCTTCCTCTCCTTCATACGCAGTGGCGGGCCGAGTACTCTATAGTCTATATACAACCAGTGGGACGGGTTATATGATCAGAGTTGCAAATAAAATGCCTTTAGCATACAAAATGGAAGCCATAGCTGCCGTGTACACACCTGTAACTACAACATTGACTGTGCGTGGAATATCGGATAAGGCAGTGTTGGAGCATAGATCATACTTCTAGGTTCCAAAATGCCCAGACAATATCCTGGATATGACCATAACGATGAAGTACCAAATTAATACGGCATTTCAATATTAAAAATGAGAAAAAGGAAGAAGAACCTAATTAAGCTCAGTCAAACCTTATTTGTTAATCTAGTTTTGGTCATCAGATTGCATGCATTGCATTGTCATTCATTACTCATGTTACTCATCACGTACTAACTATCGCATCATAAACCAACAACATTGGTCCTCTGTCAAAATAATAAGGTCCTCAAAAAGATTTGTGGTCGTCAATGTGTTACTCACTCTTAACGGAAACTGTACACTTGCTCTTGAGTCTTGATATATTATTCAACATTGGTCTGATGATTTCTTTTTCTAAGCCAGTGAGATCCTAATTAAGTCTTCTAACTAATCAATATAGATTGAGGTCATTTCACATTGTAATTACCCTATTTTAAAGATTGAAAGGACTGTACAGTGACAATGTAGACACTTGAGATTATATGCGATTACTTAACATTTATCTAATAACTCTCAAATAAGAGAGTGACATTTTCATTCTCTCGTACGAAGAATGTTAAAAAGAAAAATGCTAAAGGTAAAAATTTTTGCAATTTTTTTTTTACAAATTGTTGTCACATCAATTTTTTATAATAAAAATGCTGTAAAATATTGTATGCCTATAGAATTATTCTGTTTAAAAAAAAAAATTATTTTTATTTCATTATTCTTCACTTATTTCTCTTTCTTCCAAACAAAGCACCAATGTGGCGTTTGGTACGGGATAATGATTTAGAATTTCTAGAAATGTTTAAAGATTTCTATGTTTAGTTGCAAATCATATTAAAAATCAGATGCTAGGGGAATCTAGATTACCCCTCAACCCCCTTTCTGTGAATATGGATTTCCTTTAAAACATGTGGGTATCTAGATTCCTAAATTTAAAAGAAATTGTATTTTTTATAAATTGACAATTTAATCATTTTTCCTTATCATTCAGCAATTGAGATAAAATATCAAACAATCATCAATATCTTTTCCCTTGTCTTTTATCTCTTCCCACCAAAACAACATAAATGAGATAAACAACTCTGTTGATATATTCATTAACAAAGTTCTATTTAGGTTTCATGTGGGAGATAAAAAAGTTTGAAGGAAACCCTCCATTGTTGCTTGGTATTTACTTTTTCTTTTCATTATTTATTTAGAGGAAGAGGTTTTTTTTTTTTTGTTTTTTTTTATTTTAAAGACTTGATATTGGATTTACAAATCTAAGAATAAAATGGGAAAAAAAAATCATTTAAGATTACTAGGAATAAACAAAATATTATAATCTCACATTCCTAGGAATTTTATTAGATTCTTAATTAAACCAAACATAAGAATAGTTACATTCCTAGGCACCCAAATTTCAAGGCATCACATTCTTAAGGTCCGTTTGGATAGAACTTATTGCTGAAAACTGAAAATACTGTAGCAAAATTGTAAGTGCATAATTGCACCTGGCCCTAAGAACAGTTATGGCTCAGGCCCAATAAGCCTTGAACAATATGAATTTGTAGAGTGTGGGCTTAAAACCCAGGTTAGAAGCGCTTAAGGAATATATGACAAGCTAAAAAGCTGTAAACGCTTAAAATAATAAGAAGTTATAATTCCACCTCCTCGGATATGAGCCGAGGACTGTTCTTATATATAAGTTTCCTTTTCTTCTTTGTTTTTAGGGTACCAAAAGGAAAAAGGGGGCCTCTATTTCTGTTCGGACCCCTCCTTAAATACTACTCAATTTGATATTTGTTACACGTGTTGCCTTCACCTCCCTTTGACCTAGATATTTTCTTCCTAGTGCCTTTGAATAGTAACCAGAAGCTTCACTTCCACTGTTCAGGCGTCACTTCCCCATAAATGCGGCCAGGGTGGTAGGTGCAGGGTCTTTAATGTGGGGTGTCAGTCCTCAACTTGAGTACATCTCAACATCGGTGCTTCCAGGCTGTTCAAGGGTTCACCCCCTTTAACTGTTGGCCTTTACCGTGTTGTTCCCCTGTCCTTTCAGTGAAATCCCAATTCTTCTGTGTCCATCCGAGGATAGAATCACCCTCGGCTGTGTCCTCGGACCCTCCTGTGTCCTGGACCCTCGGCTCACGGGTCGACTTGTAGTACTAAATAAGTTCCGAGCCCAAGAGCAGGTCGCCCTTCCTATAGCACGGCTCAAAGGCCCATATACCTACCAAGACCTTTTTACTCCCCACAATAGCCCCTCAAAATTCTAATTTTCGACGTCCGAGGAGAAAAATAGAGTTTTGATCCGAAGAGAACTTATTTTGCACACTTCATGAATGATTGCACGTGGAAACGCTTCACGTTTCAGAAGATGCCATCTGGCGGTTCATTTTCAAAACGCGCGCATTTATTACTGTAAGTTACACTTTGTCCCCCACGTTCAACGGTGAGATGGGCATCCAACGGCCCTTGTTTCTCCACGAAAATTTGGGCGGGATAAAACTAATTTCGAGGCCGCCATTCCGCACGTCGTGACGCTTCGGGAACCTGCGCCTTCATTTAATTTGCCAGGGACTGATCCCAAAACATCAACAATCATATTTCGCCTTCAGAAAACCGTGGAAATTGCATATCCTCAAACTCCGTAAGTTCTTACTCACCACTCATTTCATTCTTAACCTTTTATCCTCGAACTTTGTCCTCGGCTGTCCTGGTAGACACCTCCCTCTCTAGAGTCTAGCCTTTCGTTCTTTTCTAATGGGTAGATTTAAGTGTTGTTGATACTGTCGCCGGAATGGAAGGCTTCAGAGCCAAATACCACATTCCCGGTGACGTAGGATTAAAATATTGCCCGGCGGGGGCTGTGGCCGGTTCTAGGAAGGAGGGAGAGGTCATAATCCCAATGATAGCCTTTATAGAAGGCGGGATGACCCTCCCAATGAAACCTGTGATGAGGGAATACCTTCACAACCATCGGTTGTGTCCTGATCAATGCCTCCCCAACGTTTTTAGAGTTTTAGGTAGCGTCGATGCCTTAAATGAACAAATGGGTTTAAACCTCACATGGCACGACGTCGTTTTTCTGTATGAATCCCATAAACTATCCAACGTAGGTTATTACAAAGTCCCGATCCAGTGTCTTAGGCTAATCTCCTGCTTGCCCAAGTCCAACAAAGGCATGAAGGACGACTACCTGATCGTCTTTAGAAACTGGCACGACGGTCTCCACTGCCCAGTACAGTGGGGGGATCCAGGTGCGACACCTGAGGACTAACCTCCCCACCCAAAACCTCCCTCAACACTAACCAACTTGCATATTTAGATATATTTCTATTTGTTTATCTTTATCTTTTGCTGTGAATCTGACCAAGTTGTTTAATTTCTCATCTTTTCTTGCAATAAGCGAAACGTGCGCCCTCGTTTGAGTCTTTGCAACGTTGCCGACCTAAACCGGGTACTTCGATCCGAGGTGTTCGTTAGCGAAGACCGGCAGCTCCGAGCCGCTCACCTGATCCTAGGATACGATCCCATCTCCTCGGACTTCCTGGAGATAGACAACGCTATAATTGCCGGTGACCGAAGACGAAGGAGGATCAACGTAGCCCGGCCGAACTTTCTGGACGACCGCGACCTCCCCGACGCTCCTCAAACCGTTCTGTACCTACGACCCATAGCGGCCATTCCCCTCTCCGTCCATTCCGAGGTAGCTGCTATCCCAGAAGAGCAGGTCTCTTCCTCACATACGTTAGACGACGAGATAGACCAGTTCCAACTCGAAGAATACAACGAACCTCGAGGGAACCAGTTTGTCGTACTCTCTGACGAGGAGGAAGAAACTGCCGAAGCCTCTGGAATTGCTGGGCTCGTTGTCGCACTCCCAGAGGACGGATCCGAGGAAGATATGGACAGAATGAAGGACCTTCTTACTACCAGAGCCGCGAAGGTCACAGAGAAGAGGACAGGGGCAGCACAAGTCCCTCCTACTCTGCCACTTCCCCCTCCAGCTGAGCCAAAGGTTCCAGCCGAGGACCCCAAGAAGAAAAGAAAGGGGGAAGACGAAAGGGCGACCAACAAAGGCCCCAAGAGGCAACGCAACCAACCCCTGTCGGCTCAGCAGCAAAAGACGGATAAGGGCAAGGGTAGGGCCCTCTCAGTTGAGAGCAGAGAGAACAGGGAAATGGACGACGTGCGCCGAGCACAGGCCACCTGGTCCCCAGACTTGAAACTAGACGGCGCCCCTATCTCCTGTCAGTCAAGTATAAGGGCGTTTCAACAAGGCCATGCCCACCACCTGGCCGAAGTGTTGGAGCGTCCTCTTTTGCTGCCTAAGGACATGAAGTCCTTGGAAAAAATGAGTCAACCGCAACTATTCTTGTCTCTAAAAAGGGACTTGGCACTGGTAAGTTGATTGCTATTTGGGAAGATTTCCCTTTTAATAATACTTATAGCTTTTTGTTATACCTGACCTCCTCGTACTTTATTGCAGGCTGTTCAAGAGGTCTTCGTAGCTGAAAAGTTTATCGAAGACACTCGGAAGAAGGCCAGGGCTGAGCTGGAGATCAGGCTGGAGACTGAGAAGTCCCTGGGAACGGCCATTGCTGAGAATGAAAAACTGGTCGCGGAGGTGGCTGAGCTGAAGAGGGAGAAGAATGGGGTCGAGTCAAACCTGAAGACCATGAAGACCCAAATAGAAGGGCAACGCAAGCTCCTCCGCGAAAAAGATGAGGAGCTAACCAGAGCCGAGAAGGAACGCTCGGATTTGGAAAAGGAGCTTGCGTTGATGAAGGAAGAGGCCAGCAAGTTTCAAAGTTCTTTGAAAGCTGCCAAGCAGGCAAGTTTCGAGGAAGGAGTAGCGACTACCGAAGAACAACTGACAGAGGCATTCGCAGCCTTGTGCAGTGAATACTGTCAGAAAGTCTGGGGGGAGGCCCTAAATGTGGCTGGAATTCCTCTATCTTCGGATCTGAGGAAATCCGAGAACATTTGGCTTCCCCTTGAGATACAGGAGATCGAAGAGGCTCCTGCTGCTACTCCCACTCCAGAAACAACTCTTCCTGCCCTGCCTCCCACAGTCCCGGAGCCAGTTCCTGATCCTACAGAACCCTCGGGTTCCAATAAAGATAAGGAGGGAGACGGAGACGCCGAGAAAGACCCCAGCCATGCCATGGAAACAATGTCTCTCCCCCAAAAGCAGCGGACAAAGGAAAACAAATTCTGTCTGCTTTTGAAGTGGAACTCAAGAAGACCGAGGCACCCAGCACCTCTCATCCAGATCCTCCTCCAAAAGTTTAGGGCCGAGCTTAGGACTTGTCTTTCTTTATACTTATCCCTATATGTAATACATGTTATGTAATTTAGTAGAGAACAAGTTTATATAAATTTTGATCGCATCGCATTTGTTTTACTTCGTTCATTTTGTACTTGTTATTGAAGTTTGTTAAAGTAAACAGATCCAACTCCAAGGATTGTCCAATCATAACCTCTACATGACCATGCGCATATTATAAAGACTTAACAAAAAGGTCACATGGTTTAAAATACCTCTAATAACAAGTTAGTTTTTTTAAAAAAAGAGAGGCTTCATACAACAATTAAACCTCTGCAACATATAGCATTGTTATTGGTATGATGTAAGGTCCGAGGACCATTCCTTACATAAATATGCTTTACAATTAGAGAGACAAACTTAAGATCTGAATTTATGGACAGTAAAGCACTGCCTCCCAAGGACAATAAGAAATTAATTTATGACCAAGTCTATGGCCCGAGTAGTAGATTCATCAACTCGTATGGTTTTGTTCTTAATTGGATGTAAAGTCCGAGGACCGTTCCTTACCTTACTTTGATTAACACTTAAAGATGTAAACTTTTTACGATCTGATATAGCAAACAATGAGGTATCAATTTCCTGGCGCAATAAGAAATTAACTTCAACCAAGTTGCCGGTCGAGGACTACACTTAACCAAGTTTCTGTTTGATTCTTAAAGAATTGTTACCTAAATGTTAATTTTCCCAAAGTAGGAGGTCCGGGGACCCGACATAACTAAGGTTCTGTTTAACAAATGACAAGACATCATTTCCACAAGGTTTGTGGTCCGAGGACTACACTTAACCGAGTTTCTGTTTGATTCTTAAAGAATTGTTACCTCAAATGTTAATTTTTCCCAAAGTAGGAGGTCCTAGGGACCCGACATAACTAAGGTTCTGTTTAACAAATGACAAGACATCAATTTTCACAAGGTTTGTGGTCCGAGGACTACACTTAACCAAGTTTCTGTTTGATTCTTAAGAATTGTTACCTCAAATGTAATTTTCCCAAAGTAGGAGGTCCGGGGACCCGACATAACTAAGGTTCTGTTTAACAAATGACAATACATCAATTTCCACAAGGTTTGTGGTCCGAGGACTACACTTAACCAAGTTTTGTTTGATTCTTAAAGAATTGTTACCTCAAATGTTAATTTTCCCAAAGTAGGAGGTCCGGGGACCCGACATAACTAAGGTTCTGTTTAACAAATGACAAGACATCAATTTCCACAAGGTTTGTGGTCCGAGGACTACACTTAACCAAGTTTTTGTTTGATTCTTAAAGAATTATTACTTGGAAATTCATGAAATATTAATAATTTTCGAATAAGTACAAACAACAGTAAACTTTATTAATAGTAATACCTTCGTAGGTTATTTACATTCCACGGCCGTGGTATAATATTTTCATCTAAATCAGCTAGCCGATAAGATCCTATCCCTGCTACTGAAATAATACGATAGGGGCCTTCCCAGTTGGGTCCTAGCTTGCCCCAGGCTGGGTTCTTAGCGGTGCCCACAACCTTTCTTAACACAAGATCACCAGGTGCTAGTGGCCTCAGCTTCACGTGGGCATCATATCCCGTTTAAGTTTTGTTGGTAATAAGCCATCTGGACCATAGCTGCCTCACGTCGTTCTTCAAGTAAGTCAAGACTTTTCTCCAGGAGCCCATCGTTGCTCTCGGTATTAAAAGAACTCGTCTTTAGGGTGGGAAAACCAGATTCCAGAGGTATCACCGCCTCGGCTCCATAAGTCATAGAAAATGGCGTTTCTCCAGTGGACCTGCGCGGTGTGGTTCGATATGTCCATAGAACGTGAGGGAGTTCTTCTCCATCTACCTTTCGCATCATCCAACTTTTCTTCAACCCATTGACAATGACCTTGTTAACGGCCTCGGCTTGGCCATTTCCTTGAGGATAAGATGGGGTGGAGTACCTGTTTATGATACCCATGTCACCACAATATTGCCTAAACGCCTTGCTGTCACATTGAACACCATTGTCAGAGATAAGCGTGTGTGGTATGCCGAATCTAGTAATAATATTTTTCCAGATGAACTTCTTGGAATCGACATCTCTAATATTTGCCAAGGGCTCGGCCTCAACGCATTTAGTGAAATAGTCTGTTCCCACTAAAAGCCATCTTTTGTTACCTTATGGCCCTCGGAAAATGGCCCAACTATATCTAGTCCCCACTGTGCGAAGAGCCAAGGGTTGGAAAGGGGGTTAAGAACTCCTCCAGGTTGATGGATATTGGGGGCGAACCTCTGACATTGATCACATTTCCTGGCGTAATCTTGAGCCTCCCTTTGCATATTGGGCCACCATTAACCCTGAGTCAAAGCTCTGTGGGCTAAGGATCTCCCCCCAGTGTGGCGCCACAAATCCCTTCATGCAATTCTTCCAGAAGCCCTTCGGTTGAGTCTGGGTGTACACACAACAAGTACGGTCCTGAAAAGGATCGTTTATATAGTTTTCTGATCCTCGGACAACCAGAAATGTGGTGCTTTTCGGCGTACCTTATCTGCTTCTGATTTGTCCTCAGGGAGAACCTCATTCCTAAGAAAGGATATGACCGGGTCCATCCAACTATGCCCAGGTCTTATGAGATGAATGCGAGGCGCATTTGTGGTGACAAGAGTGGGTTCTAGTAAATCCTCGATAAGGATAACCCTAGGTAAAACTTGAGCCGAGGTCGTTGCTAGCGTGGGCTAAGGAGTCTGCATGGGTGTTTCCAGTCCGAGAGATGTGAACCAAGACAAAGGAGTCAAACTAGCTTGCTGAAGTTTTGACCTGAGCCAAATACTCCTGCATTCTTGGATCTCTGGCTTCCATGGTTCCCCATGACCTGGTCGACCACCAGCTGAGAGTCCGAGACGACACAAACATCCTTCCCACCCATTCTGTGCACCATTCTCATGCCCACCAAGACTGCTTCGTACTCGGCCTCATTATTAGTGGCCGAGAACGCCAATCTCATAGATTTTTCAAAGACAATCTCCTCGGGGGAGATCAGAACAAGTCCAACACCAGACCCTCTCTGATTGGCCGCCCCATCCACATACACTTTCCAGGTCGGAGATATTGCCGCTGTGATCACACCAACTGATTTTTCACCCACGGGGAAGTCTCCTAGAGTTTCCTCCAGCAATGGCTCAGAAAACTCCGCCACCAGGTCAGCGAGGACCTGACCCTTCACCAAGGTGCGAGGCCTGTATTTAACGTCAAAAGCCCCCAGGATGGTCCCCCACTTTGCTATTCCTTCCTGAGTAGTCGGCGCTGCGCAACACTGTCTTGAGAGGCAATTGGGTCAGAACGACCACTGTATGGGACTGAAAATAATGGGGAAGCTTTTGCGTGGCATGAACAACGGCCAGAAGTACTTTTTCCAAAGGTAGATAACGCACCTCGGCATCACCCAACGATTTGCTAACGTAATACACCGGTCTTTGCACACCGTTATCATCCCTTATCAGGACCAGGCTGACCGCGTGGACGGCCACTGCCAGATAAGCAAATAAAATCTCATGCGCCTTGGACGAGAGAGAATAGGCGGCCGAGAAAGATAATGCTTGAGTTGTTGAAAAGCTAACTCGCAGTCCTCGGACCATTTAAACCCTTTCCACTTGTTCAACAACTGAAAGAAAGGACGACAGCGATCGGCTGACCGAGATATGAATCGATTCAAAGCGGCTATCATTCCTGTTAACTTTGAATTTCCTTTGGGTTCCGAGGAGGCTGCAAGTCCTGGATAGCCTTGACCTGCGAGGGATTTACCTCTATACCTCTATGAGTAATCATATATCCCAAGAACTTTCCAGACCCCACGCCGAAAGAACACTTTGAGGCGTTGAGGCGCAACCTGTACTTTCTTAGAATTTGAAAAGTGTCAGACAAATCCTTTACGTGTGAGGGTATTGTTTTGTTTTTTCACCACCATGTCGTCCACGTAAACTTCGATGGTTTTCCCCATCTGCTGTTCAAACATTCCTGGTCATCATCCTTTGATAGGTAGCCCCAGCATTCTTCAAACCGAATGACCTGACCTTATAGTGATAATTTCCTACTGGAGTAATGAAAGCAGTCTTCTCTTGATCCTCCAACGCCAGGGGAATCTGATGGTAACCCTGGAAAGCGTCCAAGAAACTCATCCGAGGATGTCCGACGGTGGCATCCACCAATTGATCAATACCGGGCATAGGGAACGAATCTTTGGACAGGCCTTGTTCATGTCCGTGAAGTCCACACATACCCTCCACGTTCCATTCTTCTTCTTGACTACGACAGTATGAGCCAACCACTCAGGGTAGAAAACTTCTTTGATAGCCCAGCCTTCTAAGTTTGGCCACCTCTTCCTTCACGGCCTCGGAATGTTCCTTGGAAGAGCGCCGAGGTGGCTGCCTTCTTGGGACAATGGCCGAGTTGACATTTAAGTGATGACAAATGAAGCTCGGATCAACACCTGGAGCCTCGTAAGGATCCCATGCAAAGACGTCGACATTTTTCCTCAAAAATTCTATCAATTCCATCTTCTCCTGGTATGGCAAAAGTGTACCGACTTGGAAGAACCTCTCCGGGTCGTCGGCAACTGGGAATTTCTCTAATTCCTCACAATGTGTCTCCTCTCCTGCAGCACTCCAGATGCGTCAGGAGACGTAACTGCTATAAGCCTTTGGTGACCAAAGCCGAAGGCTCAATTTCCGTCTGGTGCAATACTGCAGCTGATATGCACTGCCTGGCTACCGATTGGCTGCCGAGGATTTCCTCAACACATTCCCCGAGGGGAACTTGACCTTGACATGCAAGGTAGAGGAGACAGCTCCCAACGCATGCAACCAAGGCCTGGCGAGGATGGCCGTATATGGAGAATATGCATCGACGACAATGAAATCCACCTCTACCGTTTCTGAGCCGGATTGAACGGGCAAACGAATTTGTCCTCTCGGCATAACAGATCTCCCTTCAAAGCTTATGAGGGGCGAATCATAAGGAGTCAGGTCTTCCATCCTCAATCTTAGCCCCTTAAATAGATCAGGGTACATGATATCCGCACCGCTGCCCTGGTCTATCATCACCCTCCTCACATCTTAGTTTCCTATCCTGAGGGTGACCACGAGGGCATCGTCATGAGGCTGAATAGTACCGGCCTTATCCTCCTCGGAAAATCCCAAAACCGGCAAAATAACCTTCAGCCTCTTCGGCCTACTACCTGCCCCCTCGGCCTGAGAACGAGAGATTGCCATCACCCTAGTCGGGCCTGACCTGGTCCTGCCAGGCGCAGCAAGGATGACATTGATGGTTCCCAATGCTGGCCGAGAGGAGTTGTTCCTCTGATTGCTTGAGGCAACTTGACTGTCCTGCCCGGTAGGCTGGCACAGATGCTGCTTTAACTTTCCTTCACTGACGAGTTGCTCCAAATGGTTCCAAAGGGTCCGACAGTTCTCGGTGGGTATGGCCCACATCCTGATGGTATTGACAAAAGAGGTTTTGATTCCTCTTAGTAGGGTCCCCTGCCATCTTACTAGGTCACCTGAAGAAGGGCTCCTTACGCACTTTCTCCAGTAACTGGTGCACTGGCTCTCGGAACATTATGTTTACAGCTTGAGGTACTGCTGAGTTAGACTGTCCGAAATAATCTCTCCTCGGCCTACTGTTGTTGTATCGTTCCGACCTGAAATCCCTTCTCTCCTGCGGGATAACTTTCTCCTTTCCCTTTCCTTGCTGCTGGTCCTCCTCTACCCTCTTATATTCATCAATGCGATCCATAAGGCGACGTACGCTGCGGACAGGCTTTTTCGTCAAAGACTTTCTCAAGTCGTGGTCTGTAGGAAGACCTACCTTAAAGGTATTCAACGCCACTTCATCGAAGTCGCCATCTATCTCGTTAAACATCTCCCAGTAATGGTCGGAGTATGTTTTCAGTGTCTCTCCTTCTTTCATGGTCATGGACAACAGCGAGTCCAATGGCCGAGGGACTCTACTACAAGTAATAAACCGCGAAGCGAATGACCTAGTCAACTCCCCAAATGAACCTATGGATCCTGACTTAAGGCCGTTAAACCACCTCATGGCCACAGGTCCCAAGCTAGAGGGGAAGACTTTACACATCAGCGTCTCGTTGTGAGAGTGTACGGCCATCCTTTGGTTGAAGTGACTCACGTGCTCCACCGGATCAGTCCGGCCATTGTAGATGGTAAAGGTGGGCTGAGTAAATCTCCTGGGAAGCCTCCCCTTCTCAATCCTCCGTGAAAACGGAGATTTGGAGAGCTGGTGCAACGCCCTGCTCATAGCATCGTTGCCTAGGCCCCTAGAATGAACCTTTTTGCGCTTGCGGGCCGGCTGATCGTCCTCCCCACCGGAGGACGCTAGGCTGGGGGTTGAGCGCGTTCCTGAGTCGTAGCCACCTCCCCCATCTTCCTTAGAGGAAGGATTGGACGAGGACGGTGAAGACTTACGTCTGGCGCAGCGTAACTTCCTCTTCAAGCGATTGATCTCCTCCTGCATGGCTCTAGAACCATCGTTATGGGTGGTGCTAGCCCCACCAGGAGTATGGCTAGCTCTTGGGTACTCTGAATGGACACTTCCTTCACGATCCCTTCGACGTTCGAGGCGCTCGAAATGATCTTCAGGTTGCGATCCCTGTGACTCTACATGGTGAGCGCCTAAGCCTGCCATGATATCCCTACTTCTTCTAGACTAGATTTCTCACAGACGGCGCCAATTGTAAGTGCACAATTGCACCTGGCCCTAAGAACAGTTATGGGCTCAGGCCCAATAAGCCTTGAACAATATGAATTTGTAGAGTGTGGGCTTAAAACCCAAGTTAGAAGCGCTTAAGGAATATATGACAAGCTAAAAAAAGCTGTAAACGCTTAAAATAATAAGAAGTATTATAATTCCACCTCCTCGGATATGAGCCGAGGACTGTTCTTATATATAAGTTTCCTTTTTCTTCCTTTGTTTTTAGGGTACCAAAAAGGAAAAAGGGGGGCCTCTATTTCTGTTCCGGACCCCTCCTTAAATACTACTCAATTTGATATTTGTTACACGTGTTGCCTTCACCTCCCTTTGACCTAGATATATTTCTTCCTAGTGCCTTTGAATAGTAACCAGAAGCTTCACTTCCACTGTTTAGGCGTCACTTCCCCCATAAATGCGGCCAGGGTGGTAGGTGCAGGGTCTTTAATGTGGAGGTGTCAGTCCTCAACTTGAGTACATCTTCAACATCGGTGCTTCCAGGCTGTTCAAGGGTTCACCCCCTTTAACTGTTGGCCTTTACCGTGTTGTTCCCCTATCCTTTCAGTGAAATCTCAATTCTTCTGTGTCCATCCGAGGATAGAATCACCCTCGGCTGTGTCCTCGGACCCTCGGCTCACGGGTCGACTTGTAGTACTAAATAAGTTCCGAGCCCAAGAGCAGGTCGCCCTTCCTATATCACGGCTCAAAGGCCCATATACCTACCAAGACCTTTTTACTCCCCACAAAAATAATTTTTAAATGTATAAAAAATTACTGTTTACTCTTTTTTTACTGTTCATATGCCTTAATGCACTGTTCATGTCCCATGAACAGTGCACTAAGCGCTGGTCTTAAAAAAAAAAAAAAAAAAAAAAAAAACGTGGAAAGCTGGACGTAGACGCAACGTGCTATCCAAACCCTCTCTTAGTGTCAGCTGTTTATAACCTTAGTTTACAACTACAAAAGTTAGACCCTTTTGTAGTTGTACTTTGATTATATAATGTATTATAAACCCGGTTTTAAAATATTATTATTACTATTTTTGTGTGTATTTTAATAAGTAATACTGTTTACTTAAAAAAAAAAATTCGCTTAGATAAAAAAAAATCATTCACAATTGATAAGTTAAACCAAATATTAAAATTTCACATTCCTTAGAATTTTATTAGATTCTTAATTAAACCAAACATATGAATAATTACATTCTTAGGCACCCAAATTGTAAGGCATTACATTTCTAGTAATTTGGATGCTAAGAGTAATGTAGATTTTCTCGTACCAAACGCCACCTAAATGATGCAAGAATTTTTGAAGTGTTGTGTAGAACATAAAAAATTTTAAAAAAAACTACTTCAATTTATTCTTATCATTGGTAGATGCTCCTAAAGAAGTTAGTGAGTATTTATCCAAAAGTCATACGGTATTAATTTGGAATAAAAATAAGTTAAACTTATTCATAATTTGCTTAGTTAAAAAAAAATCATTCACAATTGATTGTTGGAATTTGTGAGTTTCAGTTAGCTCAATTGGTAAAGTATTTGATGGTTGAATAAAAGAATTGGGGTTCAATTTCCGTTTACACTATAAACTGATTGGAGTCTTAGTCTGATGATAAAAAGCTATCAATATCATCGAGAGTGGACGCATTTTTTTTTTCTAAAAAAAATAAATGCTGGAATCTAATTAAAGAATAAATAAATATTTGGAATGAATCGAAAGAGGAGACGTGGATAATAGGACAAGGCAAGGCCCTTAATTCACGTTTAGCAGATTAGGTATTGCTTGTAAATTTGGTAATTGAGGCTTTGGTTGTACATAACGGCAAGGAATGAGATACCTAGTGTACATATCCAATTTAACTTCTTCGCTTGGTTTTTCGAATTGTACACGGTATCTTTGCCCTTAACATTTGTTTTTTAATTCTTTGTAATAGAATTTGTAAAATAAAATTGGATACAAACCCCTTCTCTGATACATAGGAACGACTGACACCAAACCCAACTTTGAGTAGAGAATTAATGGTTATAGGAATGAAAAACCTAACGCAATTGCCCTAAGCAAAACTATATAGGTCAACATATATGGAATGAAATAATATTCGTGTCTTTAATTTGGCTCTTCTGGCAAAGCAAAACAAGGGTGGCTGTGGTGTTGAGCTATATGATTTATTAAAAGCCTACTTATCATCTTAAAAAATAAAAGAAATAAAAACATTGAACGCCATCTATTATCCAACATGTTGTTTCTCAACCAAAAAATATATATATCTAGCATGTTTTTTTTATAGAGATAATTACATTCTATGGCGTCCGCTCCTAAAGATAGCTCTTTATTGAACTCCAGATTTTTTATTCAATCATTAGAGATTTTACCATAGAACCCACACTTATTCAGCATGCTATATTGAACAGTACCAAATGCCACTTAAAAAAAAAAAAAAAGTAAAGAAGAAATATAATTTGAGGTATCCATATCTATTGTATTATTGTATTTATCTATTGAAGCTTGCTTGGCCTTTCAATAAAAAATGATGACGAAGAAGAAGAAGAAGAAGAAAAGAATAGTACCACCAAAGACCCTTTTGTTGATTGGCACGTATGGTGTCCTTTATGGGGTGAGTTTGAGTCCTAAACTCGTGGGATGGGCAACTATCCATTATAAACTATATGAGAAAAAAATGTTTATAATGCATAGTTCTGTACGAATATTTTAGACTCTAAATTGGATGGTAGGTGATTATCCTAAATTATTCTCAAATTAGAGCAATAATTACAAATTTTTTTTTGAAGAAATTAAATAATTACAAAATTTTGAAGCTTTAAGGTAAAATTAAAAAGATGCAATTAACCCGAGTTGCATCCTTTTGAATGATTGTTACCCTCATGAACTTTTTTTTTATAAGTGTTAACCTCATGAACTTATATAAACCTTTGCAAGAGTGATAATTACTTATTAGATAAACTGATTGCATTGAAATTAATTAAGGGCCTGTTTGGTAGAGTGGTTCAAATCTATTCTACCAAATTTTAAACAATTTTACACACATTTTCACCCACAAATCTTTTAAAAAATTTACAAACAATTCAATCCAAACTTCTCTACCAAACCGCCCTAAGCATCTTTATGAAAGAAATTATAGAGCATCCGATGCAATATACACATCCTCCATTTATTGCTTTCACAATGTCCTCATGAATTCCCGCCAACAAAAGTCACTCCATCGTTGAATCTTCTCAAGCAAGCAAGCAAGCAACAAAAGAAAAAGACAAAAGTAAAAATATCTAAATCCCACTGATAGAAATAAAATATCTTAT